>KN885341.1:59336-70163 GCA_000934455.1 Apostichopus parvimensis
TTTTTTTTTTACAAAAAAATATTTCTAACATGAACATTCAATAGCAAAAAGTTATATCCCTGGTTGGAGTATATCAGAGAATCAAATATGAAATCAGAGAATCACATCTATCCCTGTACAGACTGAAAGTTATTAAATCTCTGCCCGGTCTCAAGCAGTTGGATGGTGAGATGGTAACCGATGAAGAGAGAAGAGAGGCAGGACATGAGATCGTATCAGATAGCGATGAAGACAGCGACGATGATGAAGGTTTAGGTGATGACGTTGATAAGAAAGATAGTGAGAGCTATCACAAGAGCCTTGATGGTGAGATGGTTTTATAATTTATTTAAAAAATTGTTTTTTTGATTTATTGTCATCTTTAATGAGGGTTGTCCTGCTCAGTGCAGAAGCACTGCTTTCCAGAGGAGGCCTCGAGGAGGGAAGGGCCGACGTTTAGCGTTTGACACTAGAAATTTGAACGCCACGGCCATGGCCGCTTCATCGGATAAGTGAAAAAACGATGAGAGACAATGAGACACAAATCCAACTTAACCTCCTTAGCAACTCCCTCAAACAGCTGAGATACGTCTAACTCAGTGCGGGAGATATCCTAGTTTACAAGTGATATATCTGGAAGCTGTCATTTTGTAAATCTGTGATGTCATGCACCTCTAGGATCTGAAACTAGTCATATTTTTAAAGGTAGAATGTATATGTTACCTTGACGATGGAACCAACATCTTCATTAGGTCTTGTTAAGAGCTTCAATATTTTTGGATTAAGGCATTTGCAAAACCCAATCTCCACTATGGAAAATAAACATTGTAAATAAATTAAGAAAAGCAATACATATTGAAGCACATATCAGGCTCAAGTGATGTCATTTTTAGACTTGATCCAAGTCTTCAACTTTGTGTTTGATGGAACATTAAGTCTGTGATATCTCCCAAATGGAATATAATTTTCTTAGCTTTTTGGGGGAAGTTGATCAAAATGACAGTTTATCTCTATCACATAGACTTATAGACTTATAGACTATCACATAGAATTATTTCATAGTTTGTTTGGGGCTATATAAAAATTATGTATTATTATTATTATAGACCAAAAATGAGGGTTGGGTTTCATAATTTCATTTTGACATATCGTAACATTATCAAGTCACTTCTTTGAGGAATGTCCGGTACCAAATCTATGATGTTAAATCCGTTGCATGCGGAATGTCACAATCAACTGGTGTTTTGGCAAGATTCCGACATGTTCTGAATTTTAATTCAAAGTAATTCCCTCTCTTCATCAGATGTGCTCCGCCTTTCTGCCGATCTGATTTCCAAATCAAAGAACAGAACCCTTCAGTACCTCTCGAGTCATGACGGCAAAATGGCTGCTATCGAGGAAATCAGATCTCAATCAAGGCAAGAAATGACATCAGCAAGGTCAGAGGTCACACCGAGATGAATAATTTATAGTTTCTCATCTGGAGAATTGTTTCCATAACCTTTGACAATAACTTCCTCTAGTGATGCAGACGCAAGAAAGAATTAATACAGTTAATATTAAACTGTCCCGATGTATCTGTAAATTTACAGATATATCGTAGACAAAAGCTGATCAGTTCATTGGGCTAGAGGCTGGTCTACTGGATAAATTTGCATGAGGACTACACATTGTATGGTGTGTATTAAACAAAGAGTATATGAATATCAGTCAATATACAAAATATGAGAAACTATTAAAATTAATTAAAATTAAAATTAAAATAGGCAGATATTTCATTGAACAGTATTCTACAAGAGCAAGTACAGTATACAACTGACATTGAAAATAATTTAATTCGGCTAGCGGTCTTCTGGATAAATTTGCATGAGAACTACACATTGTATGGTTTGTATTAAACATAGAGTATATGAATATCGGTCAATATACAAAATATGAGAAACTATTGAAATTGATTAAATTAAAATTAAAATTATTTAATATTAAAATTAAATCAGGCAGATATTTCATTGAACAGTATTCTACAAGAACAAATATACAACTGACATAGAAAATAATTCAATGTAAGAAGAAAGAAAAATGAGCATGTATGACTCGAGATGAATCATTTCTAGGAACTGTAGAAACAGAATAACAGTGTTTGCATCAAATTTAACAACGGATTTTTAACTGATACTGTTCAACATTCTGTACTGTGCATACGTTGATGCAGATATTGCTGCTATGCATACTAGCAAGCTTACATTGGCAAAGAGCTGTGAAGTTGAACAAAGCCTTTGATGAAATAGCGTGAAAAACAGATCACGTTGGCAATATATGGTGGAAGAAAAGTCAAGATGATTTGCTGTGGACAAGAGTTGTATACTTCAGCATCTGTGAATAAATTATCTTGTAGAGTCACATCAAAATATAAGATACCTAAATGTGGCCAAAATGTGATATAAATGCAGTGAAATGTAGTATATATTTGATGAGAAACAAACTTAATCAAACTCAAAATTTTTCTGCAAAATCTAAGCATGAAAGTAGTCAATATAATTCGATCCCTGTTGGTTTTAGAATTGTCATGGCTAATCCTCTTTGACTCAAGTCATCATATTGAGTATGATGTACCTTTGTAGGGAGGTCAGTATGGTATACAGTGTCGATGACTGGTTTTAACTTAATGCCAAAATATATATTATAGTTTTACATTTCTCAGATTCTTTGTTGTGGATGTTTATATTTATGTCTTTTTTTCGTTTTGGGCCCAACCTTGTACCACAAGGAGTTGGGCACATTTACTTGTAAATATAGAGAACACTTAAATTATTGGTTTTGTGTTTTTTATATATTTGTTTTAAATGATTTTCATGATTTATTTATTTGTATTCACTATACTACTGTGGCTATCATTGGAGACCACAATGGGATTAGACTCAGATGACATAAAGTCACTTTATCATTTCAGTGTGTGGGTTGAGGAAGCCGGGGGGGTACAGGTATTTAACAGAGAAATATATCAGTCTGACTTTATATTTTTAAGCTCGAAAATTGCTATGAACAATTTGAACAAGTATAACTGAGAATGGAGAGGGGATTTGGGAGGGGTTCCTTTGCATTAATTCCTAGGTAATAAATTCGTAATCCCCTTCGTGATCCCTGCTAGGCCTCTAAGGAGAGGTTTTAATTAACCTGTTGATATACTCATTGCTCATTCCTGTTGAAGTCTTTAATGTCATAACTGAACATATTTCAATTTCCATTGAAATACTGTAATATCAGCTTTTATGAAATTTTAAAGCAGCATATCGAACCCTACATAAGGTTTGCAAACTGGTGTAAGAAACAAAACATTAAATGTCAACATGTCACGGTAGTTTATCTATGGTCACGGTGTAGAAAAGTTCCAACCTCTCACTCTGTGCCTAGCTACCTTGGTTCAAGCTGTAACATGTGTCTGCGTTATTATTATGATTATTATTATTATTTTGGTAAGGAAAGAAAGCGCAATCGGAGGAAATGGGAGAAATGTAACGGCTATATACCGAAATTTTCAACAGGAGCTGCTTAAAAAGCGAAGAAAACATTCGGTTCTTTCAACCTTATAGTTTCATAAATGTCTGTGTTAAATCCAACATGTAAAGAGTTTGCGGTCTATATATTATATTAACGCATCTGCGCAAGTGCGTGCCTCCGTTCCGGTGTCAGGTCATGTCAAGTGATATAAACACGTACATTGCACACGCCATGACCAAAACAACGATAGGCCTATATATTTTTCCGCACAATGTTTCGGCGAATAAGTTGCTTTGCATGATATCCATACCACTAATCTAAGCTAAAATGTACACTCACTACATGTTAATGCCGACTTTATCGTTCGTCGGTGTTCAGTAGCAATTGTCAAGAAGTTGTAGCATGACCAGTGTTGATGACAAGTTGCTACTTTTGGTAAGTAAGATGATAAGGCTAGAACGTAGTAATAACTTAATAGGCCTAATACTACAGACTATATGCACAAAAACAAGACAGCTTAGGCCTAGAGCTACAACTGTCAGGCCTACATAGTAGTAATAGTAGCACACAGTAACTATGAACCTCTGCGGAGTTTGGGACGGCCCATGGGTTCTTTAAGTAAATAAGTTAAAACCTGTTTTCTCAGTCAGACAGGGTTGTAAACTAATGGAGTGGTAATTTCCATCTTGGCGACTGCTTTGATATTGATTTTTTTCCAAAGGTTCATGCATTCCATGACTAAATTAAGATGCAAACAAACCAATCCCTCTACACTCATTTTTGGTACCATCGTTTAGTAAATAAATTAAACAATCTTGTTGATGCATTTTTTCGTCAAATTTCGACCCATTCGCAAAGAATAAGTGAATTAAACTTCAGACAACAAAGTTGTCCAATGTTTTTCAACACTCAAATATTACTCAGTCAGGACCATACACAAGCAAGTGCATGGGCCTTAATACCACAAAAAAATGTAGTCTACACAGTGAATGCTAAGTTATAGTTGGACTCTGTACAGTCACAGATTTGAAAAACCAAGTGTAGGCATATTTGTTAAATCAAAGTGGCTATTCTTACGACGAGTCGTAAGAATAATTGCCGATTACGCATGCGCAGTTGCTATTTTACAACCAGGAGTACTATTTTTACAACCATGAGTAACAATTATTTCCAGTTGTTAGGGTTAGGGATAGGATTAGGGGTTAGGTTTACCCCTACTACACGGACAGTTGCTTTATTTACTTTACTGCGCATGAATTCGCCGATGTCGTAAGAATAGTTTATAGATTATTGTTACGACTAGTCGTAAGAATAGCCACGGCCTTGTTAAATGTGCCCTTCAAATGGCTTGCTACGGTAAAGTTACTTGAGAAATGTGAGAGAGCCAGACATATATGTAATTGAGAAATGAGAGAACCAGGTATTCTGTGATGGTAATGGTGCTAGGCATTTATGTATGTCTGTAGTCTGGCTTTGAGTAAAACTTTGGTTACAAATCTGAACTTTCAACATGGCAACTGCAGTGTCTATGAGTGCAGCTACATGAGTGAAACAATGGATTTAGTATTGCATTGCAAAATATCATGAAAAATGGGCAAGTTTGCTCTATACTATTTCCAAGATGTATAGCAGTTTTTGCACATAGACACCGTAAAATGTTACAGAAGACAATAGCTCAGGGCCTTCAAATCTGCAACACAAAATTTGAAAACAAAAGTATTCCCTGATAAGTGTATTACACAGTACACAAATTTGGGTAGCCTACAAAAATATCGTATACTAACGAACTGCTCTTTCTGTAGAGGAATAATGTGATTTCAAAACAAATTTACTTTATTATATCAAATTCAATGTGCGGTACACCTTTCTCAACCCCTGTTTCCTTTCATTGTTGCAAATGTTTTTCCATGTTGTTGACTAACAGCCATAGAGATGCAGAAATTTTAAGGTAAACAAACTTGCTGTCCTATACATTGCAAAGCTAGTGGTTCTTTTGTTTTCTTCATAGCATTCTCGATGAGGATTTCTGTGGATTCTTGATTCTTGTTTTCGTGGAAGGTAATGCTCTGTTTCTACTAATTAAATTTTATTATAACTTAGTCCAACCCTTACCATAACCAAATAATGCCATATTAATTAAGTTTAGGCAGAACCAATTACTTAAACCTTGTACCAGAGCAATGGAGCTGACCAAGTAGCAAGGTGTACACCAGGGGTCTGCAAACTTTTAAGCCCACATCCCAAGAGCTTCCGTGAGGGCTGAACCACAAACGACCAGACCCCACTCCCCCCCAAACCCATCAGAATTGATTCTCAGAATCCATGAAAGCTAGCTTTGGTGATGTTAAAAATATCTTTGAGCGCTGTCTGCAAGCTCCAAAAATTGTACATAAATTTTTCTGACCTCCCGACATATCCTGCAAGTTGCAACCCACCAAAAGATTTTCATGGTCCACTTTTGGGTCGGGGACCTCATACCTTTTGGACCTGAAAATTGTACCATATCTGAATCTGAAGGGCTGGCTATAGATAGTAGAAACGAAAGAAACATAGCTTCACTTATTCTTCAGAGACATAGGTCTCTATTATAAGAACAAAAAGTATGGAAAGTAGGAAAAGGAAAGTTGTTAGAACGTTAATACCTTTCAAAGATCAGCAGTGTTCCCCCAAATTTTTCTAGAGTCTGATAATGGTCACACATGTTCAAATACTGGAAAAAAAATTTTTAATGCCACTCAAAGTTGTTATCCACACTGAGATATTTAGTTGTCTATCGTTATAATCTCCAATATTTTGAATAATTTGTGAGGATCCGAGCTTCTACGAAAAATAATTTCGAAAACCTAAATCAATATTTAGCATGCTTAAATTTGGGGCTTATTACCAATGACCTTGAAGAATTCCTTGTCATACATGTATCATTTGGAGCATAGTCTTGATCTGGTATTGAAACAGTAGTGATACTCTGCAACTCACACCTTCACAGGAAGAAAATTAGCTAAGATAAGTTAGCATTAGTTGGGTATTAAGTAAGTAAGTAAGTCAACTTTATTGAATCCCAGAAGGAAATTACATATCTGCAGTGAGCAATACAATGAATGATACAAAATACAAAGAATGATACAAAATACAAAAAAACATTGATAATATACAACAGTTATATGCAGTCTAAACAAAAAAAATACACTTACTAGCTCCAACAGCGCAACTAAGTGGAACGACGGTGTGACGTCAGCGACCTCAATCTACCGCTACGAGCAATGATACGGCTGGTTAGATGATTGGGGTATTGAAAATTGACAACATATGTTGTTGTAATTTGTGTATGTGTGAAGGGGGAAGGAGAGGGGGGGGGGGGGGAGATAATGTTTAAGAATGGTTTTGCTGTATTTCCATTTTGCTGTATTTCTCAATTGTATATTTTAGGTGGAGACATGGGAAGGATCTGTGCTGTGAAAGGGTGTTCCAAAAGCACAGTACATTTGGATAAATGGAGAGAGAAGACTTGCAAGCTCCATAACATGTCTTTTGGCCGGTGTTACTGTAAACCTCCGTTTGCCCTCCATCCGTTTCCGACTCAACGGCGCGATCCCGAAGCGAGGCAGGTCTGGATCGAGGCCATCGATAGAAAGACACCGGCCGGATTAATCTGGCAACCACCAAACTTTGCTCGAGTCTGTTCCCGCCACTTCAAAGATGGCGAACCGACAGATCAGAACCCGCATCCGACCAAGCACTTGGGACATAAAAACAAGACGTCTTCCAAACATAAGACTCCTAAGGAGCCCGTTCATATATTAGATGATATTCCTCCAGGACAAGAGAAGACTGTGGATTCAGACACGCCATCGATGTATACACCTCGGGTCGACCATAACTATCAATTTCGTTGCGACCGTTCGGAGAGTTGCGACTGCAACATCTGTGTCAGGAAGCAGAAGGATATCCTGAAACTGAAAGACCAAGTAGATGAACTTCATGGTTTGCTAGTCCAAATAAAGTCTTATGCATAAAAAAAGTCTTGAATTCCAATATAAACAAGACTTCAAATTTCTTTTCTCTCTCTCAGGGATGTGCTCAGGAATATTTGAGTGCCGGGCAGATTGTGCAGTAGTGTAATCCACGCCCTGGGAGAGGGATCTCATGGGTGGGGTACACCCTCCCCACTGGAAAAATTTTGCACATGAAGTATGCTTAGGTGGTGCTATGTTTCCTATTCTGTGCCATGTATTCTCCCAAATTTTGGTTATGGTAAAATTTGTTAAATTATCATCAAAAAAGTGCCAGGCGGAAATATTTAAAATACTGTTTGTGCTGGGCGGCCTTCAGAACTGCAGGGCGCAGCTGCCCAGTGTGAGCACATCCCTGCTCTCTATTATGCCTACAAGTATTTGTTTCGTATAATTTTGATATAAGGTACGGAAAACTCCTGACATACGCTGGAAGATGCATCGATGAGCATGTTACGGAGAACAATCTGTTCGGTATCGCGTACCAAACATGCTACATGATGTGATCAAATCGCTATATATGTGCAAAGGTGGATAACAAGATTGTACAGAATGAACCGTAGTATTTTATAAATCACGACATTCAGAGCCTTCAAAAACTAATACTTCATTCAGTCATGGGAATTTTGCCGCCCCAGACGCTTTTTCATGTTTTTGTTAAAATTTCCAAGTTTTATGTATGTATGTATTTTAGATCCTCCTGCAAGCAGGAACTTGCGAAGAAGCCATCATTGGCTGATTAAAGCCGCAAGCTGACCGAAGTCAGTCTCTTAGATTCATATTTAATGACCATGATTATGAAATGTCAATTGTCAACAACTCTGTAACTGGATGACATACATTAATCTTGGAGTGAATCAAACTCGGGACCTTATGATTGAAAGGCACTGGCGTTAAGTTTTGACTTTTTCTTCACTTTGAAAGTAAAATTTGACTACTCATGGTTTAATAAATTGTATTGTAAATGAGATTTTAGTATCAAATAAAATACCTCCCCCCCCAAAAAAAATATCTATCTGCTTGAAAACGGTTTAAAAAAAGGGGGGGGAGGGTCTGTGGCTTACAAAAGCATGTAATATAGAGGCAATAAAATTTACTGTTCTATCTTTTACATACCTCATTCCATTGCCAAGGTAGAAAATTTGTCCTTAACTAATTTAATTTTGATACTTTCCATTGGGAAAAAACCTGTGATCACAGAAAGACATTTTTTGTTATAATTAAATCCCAAAATGCTACATATGTATGATATAACATAGTATTGCCAATGTACTCTTCAAAATATGAAGAAGAAAAGGTTTTGATATAAAGCCGTGAAGCTTAAATATCTGTATATATTTATATTTTTCACCACAGACTTGGTTTTTTGTCAGAATACATTATAATGTTAATCATCATAGGGTCGTATGTATGTAAATGCAATGTTTTAGTATCTGAACAATTTTTTTTATTTTTATTTTTTTAAATAGCCCAAAGGTTGCTGCTTTTTTTTCACTTCATTATACTGACCAGGGAGTTGCTAGAAGGAGAATCAATTCCAGTCATTTGTACGATGTCCATTTTTGACAATAATCTTTTGATATATATTTTCTTCAAACATTTAATTATTTGCATTTTTAAACGTTTCTGATCAGCAAACTGATGTCTAGAATCGTACATGGAAGTGGCTTTTTAACTCCCAATGCCTACATTGATGTATTATTGACAATCATCATGATGAAATTGCAACATTTGTTGAATCATCGACTCAAATATGAGTTAATAATATCCATGCATTGAAGTAAATCCTACTGAGAAGCCAATCATATGAACATCATCTTTTGTAATGCATAAGGGGGGGATTGTTGAGGGGGGGGGGTCTGGGAGGTGGAGGGGAGGTATGACTTGGAAGTTATTATGCGGTAGTTAGCTCAAAAAAATTCATGGCAATTCTATACCTCTGTACTATGCTGTTATCTGTTATTAGATTATTTTGATTGGAACATTTTGTTTTGGAACAGGACAGGGGTGTTGATCAGGCTGTCAATGAACAGATTTGGCATGAGAAAGATCCAACTCATGTTCAAAGTATCCATTAAACTTAAATATATTAGAAGCCAATGTAATCCTTTCTCTAACAACTCTCTGCTTCTAAGGAATGGTTAGAAGTACTGATTTCACCTGCTATGGAATGGTTTGTTATAAATAAATGCAATATTTTTGTGGTTCTATAATAAAGTGGGTCATGTATTTTTTTAAACATGTATTGAATTAAAAAAAAAATGATTGATGAGTTTTTTTACAAGCTGCTAAACAAAGTTCGATGAATTAAAAAGAAAAGCAGTAGTCGGGATTGAACCAGGGACCTTCTGCTGCCAAAACTGTTTCTCTCCCACTAGACCATTAGGTGGGAGAAAGCTATAGCTTGCTCTTCAAATATTTAAAGATCCAGTTGTTTGGACTTAGTGTTTTTGTAAAACATTTTCTCCACTGATCCTTGTCAGGGAGAAGGAACCTTGTCAGGGGGAGGAGTGCCGGCGAATTCCCTTGGCCGCGTGGGAACCTTGTCAGGGGGAGGGGTGCCGGCGAATTCCCTTGGCCGCATGGGAACCTTGTCAGGGGGAGGGGTGCTCCTTTTCCAGCAATCACCCGCACTCACCCTGGACTTGAACCGAGCTGATCAGAAACATCTAATGGTATACGGAACTACCAATTACACCATTTCGGTTCCCAATGAAAAAACTTGGTTTCTTTCTTTTATACTTCCACCTCCTCTGAAGAACAGAAAATTAAAAGGCTCTGGCTGGACTTGAACCATAGACATGCATCCTGTGGGAATTGAACCCAAGACAAGGAGTTTGTCTTGCTCTTCAGGTACAGAGCACTAACCACTGCGCCACTGTAACTGTTGAAAAATAAAGCTTGTTTCTAATATTTAAGGTTCATAATGGGAGCAAAGAGGTATAAGCACAGTAAAAGCAAAGTGCCTTCACTGGGGTTTGAACCCTAGATGAGGAGTTTTGTCTTGCTCTTCAGGTACTAGCACTAACCACTGCGCCACAGTAACAGTTCAGAATTAATGCTCATTTCTAATATTTGAACCTAACAATGTTAGGAGACTAAAAAAAAAAATACAAAAAAGCCAATTGGCTTTGTAATTCCTTTCACAAGTGAGCTAAATTTCCCCAAGAATTAAGTGAGAACCAGAAAATATCAGAGATATCCAGCTCTTATACGGCACTAATGGCAGGACATCAACCAATAATTAATTCACTGGTATCAAAAGAATTACACAGGTTAGAATTTTTTGGTGTCAAACATTTGTCCAAACAAATTTCGGATAACAAGCAGTTTTTGGTCA
>KN885342.1:9957-34190 GCA_000934455.1 Apostichopus parvimensis
GGAACTGTTTTCGAAGCTCTAAGAGGATAGAAAGGTTCTTGTTTTCATTCGGGAGCGTGCTAAGGTAAGAAATGATCTTCATGGTATTCTGTATCAACATGGATATTTATTTGGGATTAAGTATAGTATGATTGAAAAATTGTTTTTAAATTTTTAAATTTCATGTCATCTGTTATACATGTCTATTAACAGTGTCTAAGACTTGATGTGTGTGTGTATTGCAAATCCTATGATTATCTTTTCTGTTGTGGTGAATAAAGGTTACACAGTACTACAATCTTGGATAATTTTATATTTCAAAGATTAAGTCCCAATTCAGGATTATATTTTGATAGTCAAATAGTGTAGTTGTCACGGAAACCATCACGCATGGTCATTTCTCCTTTCACATCCAACGCCTTGGTAGAATATGTCTTCTTTGGTTAAAGAATGTTATTAGACTGTTTGGGTTTCTTAAACCTTGGTCACAAATTGGTACGAAAAGACGTTTTTAAACTATTTGTGGGAAGAAACCAACAGGACTCTGATATGGCTGATGTGTGTGAAACCATTCAATTTCTTCCCTTTGGAAACTTTGGGATCACTTTTTGAGTCTTAAGGATGACATCATGTCAGTAAAAATCTCATCTATATTTACGAATTTGTTTTTATCATGGAAATTGTTAAGTGATATATTATTGCCACAGACTATAGAATTATCAGTCATTCGTCGATAGCTAAATTTGCATTTGAGCATCTTTCTTGTCCTGTTGATGCTTCTTTTAGCACCCATATCCCTCACCAACACCCCACCCCTCCCACCACTCCCACCACTCCCACCCCACCACCCCCACAACGACTCAAGCCAGTGTGATCACGATTTGCATCTTTGTATTTCTCCTCAGTCATTACCTCTGTTGGATCTGAATGGAGGATAATCTCCCCATTGAAGATAAGGTACGCTTTACAGATAGAAAAAAGAAAGATAGATTGTTTTGGTTGAGGGATGGGGGTTGGAGGGGGGGGGTGGATGATGCAGTTGACTTATCGATCCCTATAGTTATCAATCTTCAAATATATTACAGTTGGGAATGATTGGTGGGACAACAGATGAGCAATTCATTCAATTTCCCCCTTTATAATCCCAGTAAATAATACAAACTAAAGGATAATTTTTTTTGATAAAATAGAATAAAAAGCACTGAGATGTGGTGATATTTCAATTCTATATAGGTGCTCAGGTTTTCAAGATATTTACCATTCAAGTATATATGCTGTATCGCTGATAGTAATGCTATGGTTATTATTAATGCTAAATAGACAAGGATGGCTGTTCCTCCATGTTATGTTAACTTCACAGGAACAAAACTGCCTGAGCATCCTGGAACGAGGATTCAAAAAACCAGTTGGCCTTGACAAATTTGTATTACACTGTAAACAACTTATTTGAGGCTGTAAAATATGTTCTTATGTTTCCCCAAAGGTTGTATCTGTTGCATCTTGGGAACTGACCTAATTGTCTATACAGTAAACATGTTGTACAGCTACTTTTATCAATGAGCCTCCGATGTTTAAATTTAGGGTCATTTCTCATCAATTAAAAAGTGGTGTAGATATGAAACCTGCATGGATAATGCCTAAGCAAATGTTTCCGATGGGTTCAGTCTAAAACATATAATAATTAATTGTGTGCTCTAAATGTCATGCGTTAAACAATTTCAATCATATCAGTGACAAATGTGGGAGTCGTCATGGTTATTAATCGCCGCTGTAGTTTTTACATATTGAGCGTAGGAGGAGGAGGAGTAACAACTGGAGTAGTATTTATCGACGACGAATGTTTCATTATTGACCCATGGCTGGTTGTGTGTGTATTATTAGCCATAGGGACAGGTTAGATAGTACTTAACAAACTTTTACCTGTAGTGGAAAATAAATCTAAATTAATATTGATCATTCATTAGTTATCTGATTGGTTGTATTGATTTAAGCGGCTAGCAAAATTAAAAAGTGAGAGCGTGTCAGTAGCGATTAAATTGAAGGAGTTTTTAATAATTATCAAAGCTGAGGGGGCCATATTATTTATAGCTTGGAAAGTATTCAGTTGAGATCAATTTTGGCTTTTCAAACATACCTGCTAACAATGCTCTTATGTTATAATGCATTGCTTAAAACCTTCACAAAAATATGCAACTCTACGCATTCATTGTTGATTGAAATCACAAATCTTGATTTCATCACCCACATACTTTAATATTATATATAATAGTACATCTAGGGCTTTGGAAATTTGCAATAATTTTTTAACTTTTAACTTTCTTCTTGAAATGCAAAATGACTAGTTTAAATGAACTACATTCAGTACATTATAATGGGAATTAAGTATCAGAATACTAAAAATATCTCCAAAAAAAAAAAGATGAAAAATAAAAGCTCTTAAAAAATTATCTTTTGTAGTGGTCTCCATAATGTTTTTAAAACCATGTGCAGTCTATATAACTCTTAAACTCTTGAATCCACTGCCTTTGAAATTTTCAAAAAGTGCTTCTTGGATAAAAGGAAATAATTCGGCCCTATAGATGTAATTTTCTGTAGATTACTGTGTCCTTTAGATGACAACATTCTTTCAGCAGTCTCCTAGAACACATTATCAATCGAAGGTTTAATTAAGCTTTAACCTGCCTCTAACCCAACGTCTAAACCATGTTTGTCCTATCTTTGTTGTCATCTTCCATTCAATTCTCCCTACAACAGCTTCAAAACAATTTGGAGGATTATGAAACGTTCAAGAAAAGTAAAGTTGGGAAGCACACAGTACATGTGGCCAAATTCACACACTTAAGCACTTTGGAGGGGCTATACACTGTACATGCACAATTATAGCTAACTTCTCATGTGTCAGACGAAAAATATACCAATGAAAGATGCGAAAACCAGAGTCTGACTTTGATGTCTGACCTTCTGTTGCACTGATAACAAACTCAGGGTCGTAACTGTGTGTGAAATGATTTCCTCTGCACTGTCACACATTTTGACTTTCCTTTCCTGAAGGCTAGTATCCCATTTCCTAATATTTACCATTTCCTAATATTTCCTGATTGTCATAGTACCATTGGTTAAGAAGATTTCCTACCTAGTCTTAAAAAATCATTGTTATAAATTATCCAGTCTTTATTTGGGAGTGGTAGATTCCAAACATTATACATGTGCATAAAATTGCAAATGTAAAGTATATTGGGATGGGGAGGGGGAGGGGGACGTGTGTGGGGAGGAGGAGCAAGGGAATCACATGTTGAGTTTGGATTAAAGATATGTGAAAGTTAGTAAAATATATTACACAAAGCACTGCTCTTGCTTGACTGTTTTGCCCCCATCCAGTCCCTCTCTTCTGTGTCCCCCCTCCCCTCCCCCCACATTAAGTTCCTGTTCCCTTTAACCCCATTAAGTCTCTCCTCGCACTCCATTCCCCTCTCTTCCTCTGCCCCATTATTTCTACCATCCCCCTTCATGAGAAACTGGTAATATATGCCATTCATGAATACCTGCCTAATTGCTACAGTATGTTCATAGCTAATACCCTCCTATCACTATACCACATTTCATTGCATCACTGCTGCTAATTGACAGTGTATTAGGCTACATCTTTAATACTCAAAACATGGCTCATACTCTAATTAGTAAAAAACAAGACTCGTAACCAGTGATTGAAACCATTCAAGGTTTTTTACATCAAAGCCGTGGCCATGCACTCCGTGCAATCGGATGATCACTTTCAATGGGTTTTTAATAATTGACGCACAAAGTCTGGTCTGTTTAACCAGGTGGCATTTTCATTGTACGTGGAGTGTAAATCACACTGTTTGTCTGCTCGCGTTACCGCCCTCTTTCCTGTTGTTTTGTGAAGCTCGTTTGTTGTTTTTAGCACGTTTGTATTAGGTTTTATGAGCTTCAGGTCAGTTTTGTGAGGAAATTGTTTCTCGGGGAATTTTTACGGTCTATGTGCATAAATGTATGAAAGAAAGTTTATTCAATAGACACACACCCACCCAGTGTGTATTATCTGTCTGGACAAAAAAAAAGTTACTCGAGGAAAAAGGAGAACAGTGAAAGATTGACGGTACCCACCATTTCCGTTCTGTTTGGAGTCTGAATTTGAGAGGAGGGCTCGACAAAACGCTCTTTATCCTGACTGATGCAACTCTCTTTTTTCAAGGTTCCTCATATTGGATAAATATCTCAAATTATCAAGGGTAAGAACACTTTCAGTTAATTGGTCATTTGAATTTTTTTTTGGAAATAGGTCTGTTTGCTAATTTGGTTTTTGCAGTATAGGTTTCACTTTTTCTCCTTTTTTTGTAACAAATAAAGGGTGGGGGTAGGTTTGGGTGGGGATGGGTGTATAGAGATATGGAGTAGGTGTTCTTTTGCTAAATTATACTTGTGAAAGTTAGGCACTTCCAAACTGTTTTCAAACAACTTTGATAATAATGTCAATATGAAACCATCGTATAAAATTGTAAATACTCATAAACCAAATAATGTTTTCTATAAACTTTATAGTTGAACATCACAGCAATGCCAGTGGATAACTTCCTTTAATACCATTTATTCCTTCGAAGACCTGTAACGCACCGGAAGTATGTATATATGATGCCCTCCCCCCTCCATTTTTTTTTACTGTAACACAAGTCAATATTAATTTTGTGCTTAAAGTCATCCTGGTCATAGGTTACACTATTTGGCCTGTCTGTAGACCCTATCAGTACTTTGAGTATTTCATAAGATATATATAGAGCTCTAATACCACACAACCTTTGGGTCAGAAATTGACTGTCATTGTCCATAGTAGAGACAGGCAAGGGACAGTGGGGCTTTTATATAAATTTTGAGTGATTTAGTAAATTCATAGAGTGACTAGAAAGGGATTGATTGACATTGGTCCCGAACTTGTAAGAATAATACTGTTGCAACGGTTCCCCACATTCCTTACTGTTACTGCTTTTTTTTTAACTCATCATTTCATAAAGGGAAAAGTTATATTCAGTAAAATTACTCCCTTATATTAAGTACTGCATATCTTTCTTTTGTTAACCCAGGTAGTAAAAAAAAAAAATTGCATTTAGACATTTATAAATGTTTTAATATGGAATTTTGTTTTTAAAAAAACAGATAAAGAAAGAAAGAAAAATAGATATATACACTTTCTGGTCGACTCTGTGGGTGGTGAAGGAACGAAACGTGTTTGTCTTTCTTTCACCTCTGTTTTAATTGTTGATAGTGCAGTGTCCTGTTTGCAAAGTCTGGGTTGTTGAACCATAGCATTTATGTATAGGACAGAGAGGGACTACATAATAGGACTAGTTTGAAGAGTTGAAAAAAAAAAGAGTTTGAAATATGTACGTTGCAACTCATACATTGTGTGCATATATATACGCGGCTGTCATTGGTAGCACTCAAGACAAAATAGTTTAACATCGAGGGCCTGGTTTCACTGAAGATTGATGACTAACTTAATTGTGTTTGCCTTTTGAGATCTGTACTATATCCTTCCACTATGCAGCAGGTATGGTAAATGTATATTTAATATTCAACTTTATGCACAAAAGAAAAGAAAAAAGTTAGTACATGTAGGGGTTTCTTCCTCTGGCCTTCAAGGAAATGTTATTCATAATCGCCAAATTGTTAAAACAAGCCATCAAATGTGTTTTGTAAACGGAATGTGACTTTCAAAAAATAGGTTAAAATCATGTGATCAAACTAATTGAGGAAAATCATTGTTTCCTTTGGGACAAAGGAATATATAGAGAAGTATGTATCATGTGACCTGCCAGCGTAGTGTAAGCTGTACTACTTACTCATCAGTATTTCCCTTAAAACTGCTAGAAAATCAAATAAATGGTCATGGTCATAAGTATTGTTAAAACTTAAAGAATCATTGTCCTATACTAGCTGTACTATTAAACCTTATTAAATCATTTCTCCTCTTTGAGAGATCTCATGAATTGTCTAATTCAACACCCACCTCAATGTGAAGGATCAGTTAGGACGGCCAGTATTAAGATCCTCGTTAAGGAAGAATTTTAGCTAATTTGAGGCCAACTGTGAAGCCAATAAAAGTCACAAGTGTTGTGTTAAATACTGTGTGTAAGTGCATTGCAGGCTGACTCGTTCCGATAGACCACGAAGGCTGAAGCTTAAGAGCAATTGTAAGATCCAAACATAATATGGTTGTCATTGGTTTATTATTAATTCCCCAGTTTATATTATAAATCACAGCCTTTTGAGAAATAATGCTCTCTCTAAATTCCAAGCAGTTTTCATGATGCTAAATTTGAAAAAAATTTTCTATCAATGGAATTGGGAGTACAGGCATGCATGCACAACACTGCACTATACTTCTAATTAAGATCGCCTTGTTGTGGCGTTCAGCAACATATCGTTAGAAAATAACGTGAGAGACAATGGAGGGGGAGGGGAGGGGAGGGGGGTTGAGGATGGAGGAGGCAAGGCCAACCGCTGGACATCAGGTGATGTATGTAGTTGCCTCCATTCATCCAGGGAGATACTGTGACAGCTCCCTGATGTGACAGCTCCCTGCTGTGACAGCATTTATATTGTAATCACTCAAACACCAATTGTACAGCCACAGGCACTGCCTGCAGTACATTTCTTCATCATTTTCAGTGTTGATACTGTAAATGTTAGGTATACCATGGAGGTAAAAACAGACCTCCATGGGTATACCTACCAATCAGCAGGATTCTTAAAAGTGCTCAGCTTTTAATCACCTTGGTAACAGCCATCTGTAGATCATCAAATCATGCCATTTGAATGATTCCTAATGTGAAAGATTAGGATTGATCAACTATCCCTGCAGGGGGTTTCAAACAATGGATGATGTTGATTGATACCATCATTTTTTCTTCCAGGGGGATTCCTGGAAACCACCTTATTTTTTTTATTTTTTTTGAAAGTATCTGGGTGACATTGAGATTATCAAAACAAGTTGATTTGTAGGTTTTTAAAGATGCAAGATCATTATCTTTTGCCCCCCTACCTACCATATTTCAAACATTTCAAATTTGAAATTGTTATGAAAACTAGACTGCTAGGAATTTATTGGCACAGACTACAGTATGAGTTACCTACAGGTGATAAAGCATATAGTTGGAAGCTATTGGTTGCTTTTACATTACAAGGTCCTTGTATAGTCACTGGGGTGTTCATGCTTGTCTCAATAATTTGCACAGAATGGATTTTCATATAGGCTTGCATGGTACCACTACAGGTGGCAGTTTCACTGCAATTGTGGAACTTCTGCCCACTGCGCCCCCCGGTGACCTCTCCCACAGATCACCGCGCACTCTCTCCTCCCGAATTTACCATTCCGAAGGAAAACATTTAATACCTCACGAAAATGAATTACTCTGATCAAATGCACTTGTCCGCCAGAGTGTAACAAACCTTTCATATGAGTCTAATGGGGATGTAAGAAATTGGCCTTATTTAATGATCCAGCTGATGTTCATCTTTTTAAAATAGAAGGAACGTTAAAAGCAGGTTTTGCATTCCTTCCAAATCAAGCTCCATCCCCTCCCCTCCCCCTCCCATCCCCTCCCCAAAATGATTTAAGCTAATGGAAACTTGAATCATATACTGTAATTTTTCCATGGAATATTAAATTTTGCATAGTAATTTCAAGTATTCTGAGTTTTGTCTGATTACTGTAGTCCTTACATGTGAACAAACTAGCTTTGCATATATTTGCATTTATATAGCTATTTGACCATGTTGCTTTCACGATACTGGATAACATTATTCCCTGCAGTCAATACCTATTGTTCTTTGACACTCTGGTATTAACAGCTGTAGTCTGGTACTAATGCCATGTATTGCTGATATTGGTGTACTGTGTTGTATGCTTGTATAGTTCTCATATATAATGTACATGTAGGTATACAGTGTCTACTATATTTTTACACAATGAAACCCTCCATGTATACCGTTTTATTGATCACCAAGTAATTAACCCATAACTACCAGATTAATTCTTGATGTAATATTCTGTACCCAAGTCTATTTCATAATTATGTACCAGTACTGTAGATTCTGCACTGTTGTGTTTTCTTGATTTTGTTTTAATTGTTACTATATCTGAGTACCGTCTACAGTATCCTAACTGGTTGTATTTCTAAGTCACACTAAACAGTACATGTATGAATGCAGTCGACAGTTAGACAAGTTAAATATACCTTGTGAATTAAAGGTGTATAGTAAAATTAATAAAGACTAGAATGATGGTACTGAATGATTTGAGTACTACTGGTCTTAAGGCCTCCTCCACTATCCCCAGCTCCCCCAATCACTTCCCTGTTCTGCTCGGGTTCTGTGAGCTGTGCCCCATGCATCCACCCCTCAAAGAAATATTTAACTTTGATATTATGCTATTAAATCAGTCCAAGTTATATTCAGTTGTACTGAGTACTTTTCCATTCCTTCTATTAGCCTCTTCCAACAGTTGCTACCTAAATTTGTTGACCTGGATTCCTTTGTATGTAATGTATGTCATTTTACAAATTTATCTCGAAGCGGGTTATTGTTTTATTTATAATTTATTAATGAAGTCAATGTTCTGAGTTCTGACACAGCTTCTTTCAAAACCAAAGTAATATTTGTAATGATAGGTATTGTAACATGCATGCATGCGAATTAAATAACGGGGAGGAAGAGGGGGAAGGGGGATTGGGCGGATGGAAGGAAGGAAGGGAAAATGGGTCAAAGGGAAGTCGTGTCACAGAAATGAGTGCAAGGACAGTTTGCTCAGTTTCCCAGTGGTATCGATACTTACCACCGAATATTTATACTGAAATGCTCTGGTTTTGGTTAATTTGTGATGTTTAACTTAATTAACTTTAACCCTGTCGTTTGTTAGGTTTTCGGTCTTCACAAATCATTGAACACAGTTTTATACAGCAATTCATCTCAACAATTTAGCAAAATACAACAGCTATACACCCACTTCCAACCTCCCCCAACCTACCACTTGTGGTTACACTCCATTTGTTTGAGAAAAATGCCCAGTAATTTTACAAACATGTATGTATTATAATGAACTTTATCTATCATGCCATGCACATCTGATAAGGTTTGCCTTGTTAACTTGTTAATTAATGCATTTAACTAGAACTTGATCTTGTCAGACTTAATTTTGTCCCTGAGAGAAACTGGCTTAAAAACTGTCAATCTTTTAAAGGGGAGAATATATTTTCCAATCTGCATTGTACTTGTGACCTTCAACTTGTCGTTAAGATACCTAACACTCGACACTTACCTGTGAAGATGTATCCCTTCACTTTAATACCAGAGTATTTATAATTCAATCGTTGAGCACTTATCATCAAAGTGACTCACTGCATAAAGTTGGTTCTGAAGGTATAGCTTGAAAACTGGGTAACAGAATATGTAGAAGCTCCTCAATATTACGTACAAAAGATTCGTAGGATATTGAAGAGCGTGTGGTTCCTAAAGTTCCGTTAACGGAACAGTTTCAGTATATATTTGGAGAATTCAGAGGGATGAACATTGGAAAGTATTCATTCAATGTTTTTTTTAAATTGTCTTTGGCACAAAGAAGTGATGGGGGTGGGGGGGGGGTGAGGATGGGTAATATTTAAGTGAATTTTTGTAGACAAATTTCAGAAATCATATGACACGCAGGTAGAAGGTCAAGCAGAATCAAATTTTGCTCATACCACTTGACATCTTGTTCTTAATGATAAAGTCTGATCTATATATATATTTATTTATTTTTGAGAGATACTGAAATTCAATCTTGCTGGTTGTAACTTTCAAATAAATATTCTGGATTTTTTGGGTATCAGCGTACAGCAAGTATGTATTTAGAAAGCACTTTTACATGGAAAATACAAAGGCTATTTGTTCAGTGCTCGACAGCCTCTTTATTGATAAAAGTTAGGAAGTTAAGAAGTTTTTGAGATTGCATGGCCTTAAAAATTTATGTATTAGCACTTCACTGGAAAATTGTACTAATTTTACAAGCAAAACCTTACATGGAGGACCTTAAGTTGAATCTTCATATAGGATACTTTAATATTCAGTAAGTTCAGATTTGGTGTAGAAAATCATTTTGGGGTTTATGATGAATTTCAGTCCAGCAGATGATAAACAAAGCAAAAACTAAGAGGAGATATGAGGTTAAGTGATAAAATACATCAAATTATATACTTTTGAATGATGAATTCAGTAGTAGGAAAAGTGTGTGTGTGTGGGGGGGGGGGGTGTCATGGAAGTCAATATAGAGGGTGCAATGCTGATATGGTAACAATTGCATAGGTTAAGAAGATGGGAGTGAGCTATTACGTAGGTTGGAGACAGGTTTCAAGTCTTGTCGTTCATAAATTTAGACCCGAACCAAGAAGCCTTTACAATTTATATTTGCACAAGTTTGATCCCATCAATGAATACTGGCAGCTAGCTAGTAAATTGGAATAATATGGCCATCACCTCACATCCTTTTCCTTCTCCCCTCTCCTTCCCCTACACATAGGGGCATAACCACCAATTTTTGTACTGAAGGGAGGAGGGTGGGGCTAAGGTGTTGTGCAGAGGATTGAGCGAAGGGGAGTCACATTTCCTTTGAAAAAGTTTGGTACAGTATTAAATTATGATAGGTACTAAGCTGTGAAATGTTGGTATATCTTTGGAAAATGTTCAAGATGTTTTCAACTGTACAGTAGACTGTACCATACATGTATGTTATATGTGTCTACTGTACACTGAGTTTTGTTGTTGTAATATTCTGTCTGCCATTTGTCGGAGGTTGAGCTAGCTCCCATGGTATTTTTCCTGGGAATGAAGGGGTGGCTCTTCAGAAGTGTACAAGGTTGCACCCCTACTCACCCCTCTACGCTCACCTGGCATTGTATATTTTCCAGTCCTTTCCCATTTGCTAATTTAATATAACCTGTTGCACACATTTCCTAGAAACTTGTAATTGAAAGGCATTACTGCACTGTTCAGACATATATACACTTAACGTCATGAAAAGCAACTTCTGATGAACATATACGTAAGCACTGTATTGGACACTAATTGTGCAAATTTTACTATTAGTTCAATTTCGTACAATGCATCCATGCATAGATATACTGCGCCCAACTCAGCTATCAAACCCACAGCCACTAGTATACCAGCTAAAACACGTTCATTATATATTTAAAATGCCTTCAAATACTGAAATTATACATATAGCGTGATCCTGCATTTTTGTTAGTTTTTTTTTTTTTAAGCTTTTCTTTGACTATTTATTCCTCGAATTCAAGTGTTCCAGTTCACTTGTGTTTTGGTCTCAAGATGGGTTTAAATATATGCAGTACAAGCTGTCACCTTATCCGTCCTTCTCTGTGGCTTATTGCTTTAATGACGCTACGCAGCCAGCGACGATTTGACTGCAGTACAGTGGAACTTACTCGTAATCAATAACAGCACACAGCTGGTTGCACGTCACTGCTGCCGTGCATCTGCTATGACAAGCTTGTAACTCCACGAGAGGCAATAGAAGTGGGTGGAGCCAGCGCTTCGCTGCAACCTTGTATCTTTTAAGCTCTTTGCTCTGTATTGGGTTGGTGTCGGAGCTGCAGCTACCAGTAATTGTTTGAAAAAATCATTTTGGGTTTCGTGCAGAGTGTGTCTAGTTTTATAATATTACATGATCTACCGTAGATCACGCCTATATGTGAGGATTCCATACACTGTAAAATTGTGTCAAATTATTCTATTGGAAAGTTGACTGCATGTTGTCATGTTTGTGTGTATATATTTATGTATGTACAGTAGTTTCAAGTGTGGGACATGTGCACATAAGGTTGTAAATTTTTACCTAGCTGGGAAATCGGAAGTGCTACTTAAATAAAGTTTGATGCAGCGCTCAGGTATCCGTGTGGTTGTCAAAGTCTAGCGGTCCATCTTGAGTGGGTTGATTTACGGCTGCTGGGAGTGCTCTATTATTACCTTTTTGTACAATCATCTTTCAGTCAGCAGTCATAAGTGCAATCAAGAGGTAAGCCAATTGCCTAATCTTTTGTTTATTCAAATAAAATAATAGGAGTTGAACACACCTGCATGACCTTGATCACCCACAAGCAAATTACACATCTTTGTTAAATTTGCATATTGGTCGACAATTTTAGCAACATGATATTTTAAGTGGTATGTTAAAATGCAAAATTTAAATTTTTTTTTTTCAGATTTGACTTCTGTATTATCGTTTCTTCGGATTGGAACTTACAGTATAGGGTCACAGTCAATTGTGGTGTGTGCATCCTGGGAAATACCTTTTTTCTTTATCATTCAAAGGTATTTAATGTATAAGCACATTAACCCAAGACCTAAATTATAGTCAAACTATGTCTCAGAATGAGAGAGGGGATGGGAAGGACTCCAAGCTAACCCCAACAGCTGAATCTCCTTCAATGACAACAGGGCCTCACCCCCTATGTAACATTCGTATCCCGCCTCTTGCTTAATTGTTTCCGGTAAGGCCCATTCCCATACCTAAGTCAGAGGGGAAATTTAATATGCCCCCTCCCCCCATCCCCCCCCCCATCCCAATCTTTTGTTATCCTGTGCATGATAATGACTAGTCAAGCTAATCAACTACATTTAGATAGGATTTTAATATTCACGAATAAGATCAGCACTTTTTAAAGCAAAATCCACGGGGAAAAAAAACTTCCAAAAAGCAGCTTTTTTTTGGCCTCTGCATGGTCAACAATATCACCAACCCTACCTGGTAGGTGCTACTAATTTTCATCATATGAAGGTTATATTGAGCAAGCAATTGATGCTTTCTTTTGAGTGGTACTCAACATTTCAAGGCGCAGATCACATTTGCATATTTTTATCAGTCACATCATACAAAAATGCAAAACTGGTAGATTTGCATGGTTCAACTTTTATTTCATTCTTTTTTAATATGAATTACATTTATAACAATAGGAGTGTTACAACCTGAGAGAGGGATAAATCTAGGAAATCGAACTCGAAAGGCTGCCATATACTTTTGGCGTGTCGCAATAGTACAGGTCATAGATTCTTAGGATTGGTCCCAACTTTTATTTTAGCACGCTACAAATTACCCTCTTTTCAAAAGTGGTTTCCTGTACAGGCTCTGATCATCCATATCATTTCACGACAGACAAGATGATTTTTGACTCCATAAAGTGCTTGTTGAAATCCGAGCATTAAATGGTGACCATTATCTGACTATCTAGCAATTCTTGGTTGGCAACACTGATGTCCTAAACTATTGAAAGCATGATTTATAAGATTTTCTAAAACAAAACAATTTCTAAGCCTTGTTCATGAAATGGCTGGTCTGTCAAATTTATTTAGATCGATGTCATTTGTTTATATTAATGAACATACATTCCTGAGTTTATGTTTAAAGTATGAAAGTATTATTATACTTTCCTTTGTTCCACATAAATTATCAACTAATACCAATATAGACCGAAGAAATGCAATTCAAGATTTGATTTCATCGATAGGGGAAAGGCGGGTCGGTGGGAGGCTTGGGAGCTCCTTGAAGCCCTCACTGGCATGCTGGTGTGATAGCTTTTAAAACCACGTACAGGTCATTGAACACGATGCAGCATTATCATTGTAGCTGTTACAGTTTACGTTGTTGGATCTGGTACAGCCCTTGGTGGAGATCGACTTTAAGCCTGCCACGAGGAGTAAAGGATCCTGTAGTCTTACAGGGAATAATTAATGTTTTGTTCACAATTTAGAAGTAATTCAGAGGTTTACAAATTTTCAGGTCTCAAAAGGAATTGAAAATACCAACGACGTAATATTTTGTTTTCAAAGCTGTTGTCGAGTGTACCTACGATTTGTGCAGTAATTTTGCCCATTTAAGTTGCATGGTATTATGGAATCACATTAGTGTGATAAAGTATGCCTTATTTATGGTTAAACAAGAGCTGTGAGGGACATTTCACAACTTAACAAATGTCATTTTGTTAAGTAAAAAACACAACTAACGGAACTTAAAGGAATGATGAATTATCCAAACCTATTTGTACATGCAAGGTCATGGGTTTTAATAGGACCCAAGTTGGACCTCTTTTTGGTGGGGCTTTAAATTTTAAACTCCACCCTCAGCAAAAAGCAGCCACCCAAGGATAAAATGCTGCAGCCTGCAGGTAACACTAATTAGTTACATTATGTGCTAATCGTTAGGTTCATACAAGAACAGCATGGAAGATTTTGAAGTGGTGCTGCATTCAGAGAGAAACAGTGCATGATGGGTAAGCACGCTGGGGCCCATCAGTAATTTGTAAGGTTTTGGTACTATATGCTGGATATTAGATGTTATAGTCAAATAATGTTTCCTGCCCATACATACCGTAACGAAACCAAGAACAAAGTGTCAGTCACCGTTTTACTGACTTCACAAAATCACTTTACAATCCTCTTTAAAAAGTGTATTAAATAAGCTGGTGTTACACTGCATATGATGTCCTGTCTCACCTATATATCGTACCCTCACCCGAAATCATGCACCCCTTTACCCACCCATGATACTTCCTCGATCACCGTAACCACTACCCTCCCCTACGCACCCCTAGGACTCACACAAATTTACTCCTCAATATAGATCCTTGCCCCTTCCACAAATCGGTCAATTTTGCAGTGCAACAGTATATATATATTTAGTTTCCACAGTTAATTCCACTATATAATACAGACTTGACAGTATATATAACTCAACCGTAAGCTAATAAGATATATCGCAATAAAGTCACTGTCAACTTGTCATCGTTCGGTAACGAAACAGACTGTTTGATGGGAATGAAATGAAGCGGAAGGTATGAAATATTCAATGTTTTGTACGGTGGTATTATGAAAGCTGATACACATTTCATTCTCATTCCTGATCAAGGTTACATCGATTGGTTATTCGTCTTCCAGAAAAAAGATTGTTTACCAAAAAATAGCTTTGCCGTAGAGAAGACGGTAAAAAACACTCTCGTTGAAAACTTAAAGCAGTTCGTTGTCATTCATATTAAAAATAAATACGTGTACGCAACTTCATTCCGGTATGTATAAGATTCTCTCAAATGAGAGAAACTATAATGTTCAACTTTTTACCAGATTTACTTTTAAAATTAGAATATTCCACACAATTTTTGACCCATTTGTCCACATTCTGTACAAAAAATAATCTTTCAGTTTTGGATATCAGCAGATATTTTGGAAACAGTGAATTGTTGACTTAGGTAAAATAGGATTTAACACCTCACTAGCAAATGGTTAATGTGAAAGTAGTCATAAAAACTGCATGTACAGTAAAGCAGTGGTCAACATTCTTAGCCCCCCCTCCCCCCGATACAAAGTGTCACCCCCACCTTGATGGACCAGATCAAGAGAACCACAATAGTCATATCAAGTTTCCGTCACTATAACGATATTTGATATAATTATAATTAGTGTGATAATGCAAATTGTTATAAAGTGCCATTTTGGAAATTGTCGACATCACTTTTCAACAAGAACTTTTGTGTTGTTCACCAAAGTATGTTCACTTGTTTATTTTAGAAGATAACTGTTGGTGCACATGGTGATGGCTAGTACTGCTTCCGCAATACATGGACCCCTAATCTTTATACGTTTTCAAAAACAAGATACCCCTTACTGAAATTCCTCAGAATGTTTTGGCAATTTTCATGACTTTCTGGATAATTTCTCACATTCCACAAAATATTTCTCACAAAATATATTTATTTCTTTTGGTATTGTGACCCCGCAGTATGGGGACCACTCAATATTTTAAGGAAACACTGTAGACTTTGGTCTCGGCCATCATTGTGGAAACTTTTATCACTAATTTTCATGATGGAAATTATTATACAGTTTTCCACTTTATACAGATTAATCTGAGCTTACGTCTAACAATCATTCTTTTTTTCCCACCTGGATATTAAATAATTATGTAAGTTCAGCTTTGCACCAAAATTACAACACATTTCACACATATAATTCTTTTTGTTGACCAAGGTTAAATACCCTTTATTGATTTCTCATCAGTTAGCAAAGTGATATTGAATATGAGAATTTTCGACATTATTTTAATATTAACTTAGTTCTTGCCAGGTTTAATTTTTTTTTTTTTTTTTTTTTAAATCAATGGAATTGTAATTTCAAGTTGAACTACAAAACAGACATCACCAGCATATGGCAACGTGGAATCATTGAACGTAGTAAACTATAGTTGGAAAACAATTGTTTTTTTTTTTTTTAAATCGATGGAATTGTAATTTCAAGTTGAATTAAAAAACACATCACTAGCATATGGCAATGTTTTTTTTTTTTTTTAAATCGATGGAATTGTAATTTCAAGTTGAATTAAAAAACACATCACTAGCATATGGCAATGTGGAATCATTGAACGTAGTAAACTATAGTTGGAAAACACTCCGTAGAAGGTGACAGTCCTAGTGGTGGAACCTTTACGTATTCAATGCGGATATGGCACGTACATGATCAAAAATATGAGGAAAGTTAGTTAGTGGCAGCACATTTTCAAGGAGTACATGTGGCTCAGCTGCATAGCAATACGAGAATATCTGTACTTTTACATCCCATCAGATCCGCCAATGTTGTCTGGACATATTTCAGTTTCGCATCAGACGTGTAAACCAATAAATGTGGTCTGTAATCCTCTTTGCAAAAATGATAGATTAGGGAATGTATTTCGCTTTCCACCGGATTCAAAATTATGAAACCATATATTTTGCTGCCTACTACCTTTCACACAAATTTTCAGTATGTACATCCAACTATAAGATCCCGGAATACAATAAAATTATGTAATACTCGATGTTTGACTTCCTATCTGGATCATAAAATTTAATGTCAAGATTTTTTTACATCTTCTTTTAATACCTGATTCATGTAGTAATATATAATTTGTAAATTATGTTACAATGTTCTGTACTGCTGATTCACGCAAAGAATACATTCCACTTGATATTGGCAATTGATACAATTGAAAGGCTAAAATCGCTGTCGCAAAATGATCTCTTTCACTACGACATAATACATCGCCAATGTTTTTGTAGCTAAATTGATATTATATGTGGTATAACTATTTAGTAAAAAAAACATTACAGACAAATTTTAAGCTGTGTAATGTCCAGATGTTAATGTTTGCATTGATGTACTGTATTTGAGATGTCATAACATTGCAATGCCCTAAAAAGCCTACAGATTTTCTAACCCATTTTTCTGGCTTGGTGGCCCCAATATCAACTTTCATCATCATTTTGGCATCCTTCCAGTGGAGGATGTTGCGATGTAGGGAAG
The DNA here is from genome assembly GCA_000934455.1 of Apostichopus parvimensis. Classification (NCBI taxonomy): domain Eukaryota; kingdom Metazoa; phylum Echinodermata; class Holothuroidea; order Aspidochirotida; family Stichopodidae; genus Apostichopus; species Apostichopus parvimensis. The sequence continues at coordinate 27,325 of KN885342.1, forward strand.
AGGTCAATGTGAAGGAGGTATCCCCCTCTCCTGTGAGAAATTTTACTAGATGATTTTGCAACCTCTGAAGAAATTTACGTGACAAGATTTTTCCACAATTATCTGTACTTTTTAGACATCAAATTTTTGTTTTTGTGTGACCGTCCAAAATGTTTGGGCTGCCTCAAACAGGGTCCCCCTGTTTGAGTATGTCAGTGCTCACAAGTATATCCTTCACAATCCTAGTTGTATTTTACATAATACTATAGCTTAATGACTCCAAGATGTTGTTAATAATTGAATAGATTTATAGTTCATAGCAGTAACTTACTGTGTGTTTATAGTCATCACCTCATTAATCAAATACAAATACCGTTTTAAATCCGGTTTGATACGTGAGCTCTCTGTTTCTGTTCTGTTTGCTAAATGCTAGATTCCATTTTGTAGACCGTCTTGTCAATGAGCAATGATAAACAAGGGTCTGCTATTTGCATTTATACATGTATAATTGTTTGTATAGCATGCAAATTACCGTACAGTAACACGCCAAAATCAGCTTTGCTGGATCAGCCATCCAAAGGGGAAAAGGAAGCAAGTGCCTAGGGGCACTCAATGTCAGGGTGATACCCAAGGTCAAAGGGCAACCCAAGGTCAAAGGGCATCCAAGTAAGATGTGCCAACCTTATATTCTTGGGTTGTGTTTACAAACCTTGATGGTGGGAGGAGGAAGGGGGAGAATGAGGGGGGGGGGGATGAGGGACAATGTCATGCAGAGAACATGCATGGTACTGTACCTTAGGGCCTTAAAGGGTGTTAATGAGGGTTCACTGATACCACTTATTGCTCAAAATATCGTGATTATAGATCAAAGACAATGTCCTAGCTCTTTCCCCCATTGAAATAATTAATTCAAGATTAATTAAAGATCACTATATTCGATCCTGCCAAATTTGTCATCAGTGAATGCAGTCGTCTTCCCTCACAAGAACCCTTCCCAAAATTGACAAATTTGCAACTGATAATTTTTTTTGGTGATAGTTTAAAATTCAATTTGAATAGCGTTGACAGTGTTACAGTACCTTCAGATTGATAACAATGTATTGATAATATACTCATTATAATATATATAGTAACATATTACAGTGTCTATTGTCTCCTCAACAGACATTGTTTTGGAATCCTCCCTCCCACCTCTAGCCCTATAATTCTGTCGACAAATTCATAATAATTTTAATAACCTTCATATTACATATTCTCAGTTAGTGAATTTCAATCAACATATAGTAGCAACGAGCAGAACAGTGAAACTATCGTCATATTTTTTAGCTGCGAATTGTAGCTTGGTATATCACTATATCTATTAACTAACGGTTTAAATTACTGTACAGAGAATTATGTAGTGTCAGTGATTTGAATTTGTAAATTTATGCAAATTTCAAGGGTTGTATTTTGTTATTAAGATTCAAAAGTTCAAAAGATGTTTTAAATGGACTATTGGCATTCTGTGTAGAGAAACACCGTGATTGCTCTGTGTTGCACATTGTTTAGAAATTAAACTGTTCAAATCTTGGCATTTTATTTTACAAATATCAGATAGCATATTCTCTGTAATACACTTGCTATAAATTCATCAGGGAAAATTGACAGTTTGAAAATTCTGCTGAAACTGATCATGCTATTTTTCAATTGATCCTTTCAAAGGAATAATAGTTAAGTGTTAACATTATGAGTAGCAAATTTCATAACTTATATCATTTTTTAATTACATTTATGATAAAGCATTATAAATTGCTTTAGTATAACATTCCTGTGTACAAAAACTACCACACATTTTCATATAGAGTAATTTGGTCAGTTTTTTTGTAATTAGAAATTGTTAACCCTTATCAAAAATAAATTATTCCCAGCTATACCTTAAAAACGTAATAATCATATATTATTCACTACATACATTAATACCAGTGCAAATCTGTTCAGCTTCTGTTTGCACAATGAATGCATGCCGGTCTTCCCAATCATACAAATCATATATACATTGCACTGTACAGTGTTTATGTTGAGCACTGTTGACGTAAACGATTGTGTGCGTGCAGTCTGATTCGATTGCACAAAGATGTCGGCTAATTGCATGTTGGAAACTAGGTTACTTCACAGTTAGTGATGTATGCCTGTTTGCCACAAATAAAACATGAAAGTGCCAATGTCTACATAGTTTTATTACATATAGACCTATATAACACTGCATGTACGCATTGTCAAAGGCTGTATACATGTATGTATATTGTACACTAGGTTTGCAATGTGGTTATAATACAGTAATGCATTTATTTCCTTCAAATGGTCTGTCATCTACACCAGACACTTCCTCCGCAATTGTTTTTATTTTGGAATATTAGCCAAAAAGGATGGTTTAAATTTCTGATTATTTATACAGACAATATTATAATACATGCTCAGTTTGTGTACAATGTTATGTATCTAACATGTCGTCCTGATATCTTTTGATTCAATTGTAAATTTGGTAACGACCTACATTCTGTGTTGGTCATGCCCACACGTTGACATAAAGTCATGGAGTTAACTTAACAACTAGCGTCTGCAAGTATATATAAAATATATATATAGCTGAAAAAATTTGCCTTCATGAGATGGTGATATTTTATTTAATTTGTGTTTATTTTCATGAAAATTTATGTTTCCAGTTTAAAGTTAAATTAAGGCATGATACAGCACAACAATTGAGGCCGATATTTTGAGGCCAACACCAATGGTTTAATACAGAGGTGGCTTATGTGAGACTGAATTGAACTGTTTTATAACAGTGTTGTCAGACTAACAATGGATTAAACTTAAATTAAATAGACCTTTGATATAAAAGTAATTTCCTTCATTCCTTTCTAACCTGTCTCCTCCCAACATTTAAACACTTAAATCTTACCAGCCTAAACAGATTGTTAATGTATTAGTTAGCACTGTACCCAGAAATCCAAACGGTTAATGTGCCAGGAGATTGATTGGACACAGCTGAGTGAAGATATATACTGTAAATATAATTATTCAGGCATCATGTGCTATAGTCTATCATGATCCACATATGATTTCTTTCTGCCTTTTTATTTTTGTGAAAAGAAAATTTTATCGGCTTGGCAAAACGAAACATTCAGGGATCTAAGGATCTAGGGGCCCTCTGGAAAATCACGGGGTCATCCCTCATTAGAACAATAGTTCTTGTGCTCATGCATATAGTTGCATGTTGACGTTTGGAATTATCTTTCAGATTCAACAAGCTGCTGCAAATTCACTGTTTTCATATGATTTGCTATAATTTTCGATGTCGCTATTCTTCGTTGTTCTGCTTTAGCTGTCATCAGAGCTGAGAGACTCGTACTGTCGCGCCGCGCATTTGTTGGACAACACAAAGTGTGTTGTGGTTCAAGTTTGAATGCAAATGTATGACAAAGTAAGGAAGTTATAATTCATCTTGATTCTGCAGCTCGCCGCGTGATCATTGCAATAATTCTCCCTCTTGGTAGCTAACATATACAATTGATGAATTGTTTGTGTAATCACTTTTGTGATATATGCAGGCTGTGTTGCATGGTTTGGAGTGCACATGAATAAATTTACATAATTGCAGAAATCTAATGGAACAAGAAATTGCCATGATTAAAGGAGTATGCAAGGTTTATGCTATGATATATGATATTAATATGATATTAACCATGCATATATATAGTGAGGATGTAAACTGATGGCAAGGTAGGTAGTTTGAGTGGTGGTAGGTTGGTGTTAGGATGCTGGTGGAAGGAGGGAGGGTGAGGGGGGTGTCTGTTGCATATTTAAAAAATAATGTGCAGGCTCAAATTTAATTTATACATAGTGCTACATTATACAATTTCAATGGTATTTGGAAGTAGTCAATGAAGCTGAGAGGAAATGTTTCATAAGAAAGTTGGATTTTAAGTGGTATATATATAGACATAATTTTCTGTTCTGTTAACGCCATATATCCAGTCTATATATATTGATATTATAAAGTACTGTAGGACTGTTAGCACTGCATAATTTGTACTGTTTCAAATTTGAGACACAATTCGTACAATTTCATCATGATCTTCGCCCAGCTATGTGCAACTTTGTGCGATGACTATCTATTTACGGAATATTGCACCGATGGTACATCCAATCTTTTGCTGCACAAACAGCGCTTGGCTACTTTTTATATATAAACATGTATTGATTTTTATGTTCTGTACTGTACAGCATTCAAGACTGAATGGACCACTGGCTCTTAAATCATACTGACTTAAGTTTAAAGCCATACCTGGTAAAGGGACACTTTTTTAATTCCAGACTGAGTCAATAAGAAAACCAAACAAATATTGGCAAAGTTGATTAGATCAAGATTTCTTATAGTCCACAGAAAGAGACTGCTGATTGAGAGGGGGGGGGGGGGGGGGAGGGGGGAATTACACTCTTGGAGAAAGAGAAGTATTAGATTGGATGGAGTAATCAACACATTGACTAGAGACAGGACCTAAATTTGCTATCGATGAAGATTCTGCATACTGTATTTTTGGCTTCACCAAAAGGGAACAATAGAGTAAATTTCAACTGTTTTAATAATTTGTCAACAGTGACAACATATTCTTGCATCATGTACAGTATACTTTCCCTACACTTAATTATGCATGTCTTTGCTCCCTGTCCTCTGAAAGACAAAGAGTCAAGGTATCTCGATCAACAAAAGTTTTTAATGGTCGTCCGGACGACCAAAATCAGCTTTGAAGGTCGTCCTGGGGAAGATACAAGTTGTTTACGAGAAATTAAGATTGAATTGTAACTTAAATACCCCCCGATAGGGAAAACGATAAATACGTACCATCCACATACAAAACTGGTGTTCTATTCACCAAACCTACACATCTCTACTATATGTAAGGTATACTCAGTACATTACATATATTAGCAACAAGTCTTTTTATATTGTAACAATTTTCAAACAGCCTAATTTGTACAAACAATACTTAGTAAGTCCTGGTTGTCGGATCGGGGGACAAGCAGAAAGAAATGCTTAAAAATTTGCCCTGGCCATCTTGTGAATTAAGGCCTACCACTGTGATTTTAAATTTGTATACATTAAAAAAGTGAGTTAGACGTATAGTAGCTGATTATGGGACAGAAGGTTCGTATGCTTAAAGGGTGTGAAGACTCGCCCAAAAAGAAATGTCTAATGCTGGTAATCTGACCTAGTTTCAAATGAGGTGTAACAGAAGTGTTAGACACCACCATCGATCCCAGAAAATACACACACACAGCTTGCTACCATCGGTAATTAGACACTAGTGTACAGTCAGTACTTACAGCTGCGGTCAATACGCACAGCACAGTGTATAAACAATACAGCGATGAGCATCTCAGGTCCAGCTAAAGATAACAAGGTATCACGTTTCACTACTGTATTGTTTGCATTTTGTAGCGACACGAACAAAACATCACTTGCAAGCAATGGAAAGTTAACTTTTTTAATAGGCCGCACGCGGTTTGGGGCGAGTCTTCAATGCCTTTAAATGTAGTTTGGCATCGTAAAATGCCTTTGCATAGTACCGTTTGTTTCAAAATGAAATATAGTATAGGGTGGGGATGGGGGGGGGAACTGCCTGAAAAGTGCTTTGTAGATGAGATAACAAGACAGGTTGTATTTGTTGATGGAAGTTTAAGTACTGAACTGCAAAGCAACAGACATGTCCATTAGTATCAACAACGATAAACAGATGGATTTTGATTTATACTGATCTGGATAATCCAGGATCTGGCTAAGTGGATAAATTAACAAGGATTTAATGTACACATATATGAATCTCTTGATGTGTGCTGACAAAATTAGATAATTTACTATTACAGCAAGACCTCCTGTAGGAGGGGAGGGGGAGGGTGGGGAAGTAGTTTTGGTTGCAACATCAACATGTGAAGTTAAGTCCTCATCCCCTCCCCCTCCCCCCCCCCCCCCCAAAAAAAAGGAAAGTGAATGACTGTTTTCTATATTCAGTTTAACTGTTCTTCCTTACTTACTGTAACTGCCAGTATGATTCCAGCCCATAGCCAACTTGCACCTTGAATTGAAACAACGTATGTTATGCATACCTTGTATTATTGCATACATTTATTTTCTGACCCAGTAATATTCTAGTTTTACAAGAATTTTCCATGGATCCATATAACATTTAAGCCACCTCAAGTCCTCAGACCCATACTTAATGTTATAACTGTTTATCACAATATATAGTGTACAACTACAATAAAGTCAGTTCCTTGGTTAATTGTCTTTTGTTTTTAGGTCAATGCCTGAAAATGCTTCAATCATTAGACATTTTCTTCCTTTTTGTTTACCGAGGGGTTGTAATAATCACTTCAGACTATGATCTAAAGTCACAGCTTCCTCTTGTATTTCTTTACAACGAGTAATGATCAATATTCCATCATCAGTGTTTACCAATTGATAATTAAGGTAAACATGTTCTGTACTTTGTTCTTGCCACTACTGTACGTATGCTTGGAATCCCCAGCTATATCTACACTAAATAGCGTCCTTCAAACGCTTTAAATACATTATATATACTCAACAGCCGAATCAGAGTCGCTGTTGTTTCAAGACTCAACTGTGAGGTTAGATTTCACAGAAGAATTAAAGAATTATTATGAGTATTGACTCGCCTCGGGAACCAAAGGTAGGATTTATTAAGTCAACATGTGAGAAATCAAAGATCTGTAAGAAGTTTAAGGAGAACTGATTGTTAGTCTGAAATACTTTCAAGCTCAAAATCAGGGGAAGAAAGTGTAACAAATATTTTAGGTTAATTAGCAATAGAGTTACTGTACAGTATATA
>KN885342.1:56000-75415 GCA_000934455.1 Apostichopus parvimensis
TTTAAAAAATTTTTTTAATGTTTTTATGATATCGCTAGTAATTTCAAAAGAGAAAATGCTAAGATGCAACTTACACGGCCTGGGAAGTGCCATTTCCGGCGATCTGGGAGGCATTTTCAGCCAAAATTTTCTTGTACGCTTCGCGCCAAACGGTGGCGCTACGGTTAGATAGTGTGCAATGCCATATCTACAGCTCTGAAAATTTTTCTACATTTTCGCCCCCCCCCCTTGGCAAATTCCTGGCTACGCGCCTGGTCAGCCCAATGATAATCACCATTGAATGTTTAACAAAAGAAATTCTCTTATCTTAATGATTTAGTCCCAGAGGTTAAAGCAGCATTTTGTCGCCGTTTTCCACATTTTTGACATGTCCATCGAGTTTTTTACATATATCAATCACAAAACAGCAAACTAACATATTAGCCAAGTTTTTCCCTGCCAACAACGTTAATTGGCGAGTAATTAAGGATATTTGCAGATAATGAGAAAAGTGACCTCCGACAAATTTAACATTTAAAATTCATCGCATACAGTTCCCCCAAACCCACTAGTTTGAATTTAACCAATCAGAGATGCAGGTATAGTTATGAGCCATTGCTAAAAATAGATTCAAAACTTTGCGTTGGTGCAACCAGGGAGTTGTTATGGTACAATTGCCATATAGACTACACAAATCAAGCATGGTGTTGTATTACGCATTGGTCAATGATGTTCGTAGTGTTTAAATATTCATATTATGGGCGAGGTTTATTGGAATCCCAACGGAAAATATCTTCGAGAAAAACAAAGTTGCAAGTTGTAAATTTTTCGACTTTTATGCCACCATTTGAAGTAAGATTCAAAATAGATAAGCTAGTTATGTTTGTCGTTATGGCATCGTGGAGTCAGTGAGGTTGAGAAAAATCATAGAAAAGGACGTAAAATGCTGCTTTAAAGCAAGCCTCATAAGCACTTTTGCAGGTATGTGCATATTTCTTGTAACAATTTCATGTATAAAGACAGTATACCGTAGGCCCCAAATTATAGCATGCTATAATTGCTAAAGGTTTTCAAATTGCTCTCCAAATTGTTCTCAGACAATTTTTAAAGGAACACTCAAGATGACTGTGAGGAAAATTTCCTTGAAGGTTATACAAAGAGTTTAAGAATTTTGACCAAAGGTGACCATATTTGAATATCTAGCATATTTGGAGCCAATACAGCATATCTGTAAACAGTTGGAAGTAAGTGGCATGAAGCTACCAGCGAATTGTTGTGAAAGAAAACCATGTCAAACAAATCATTTTTGATCATTTCTGAGAATTTTTATTTAATACTTTACAAGGATTAAACTGTACAAATACATTGAACATTTGAGAAGGCCACACACTGAGTATGACAATTATCCTTAAATATAGTACAAAAGAGCCCAGTGATGCATTAAATGCAACTTTCAAAGCAACCCCCATCCCCTACCTTACTCCTTGGAAATCACAACAGGAAGAATTTAGTTACCACCATGAGATAAAGATGGTTGGGTCAGGATGGGTAGTGAATTAACTTAAATAACTTTTGTGATTATTAAAAATTACTGGAATAGTCATTTGGAAAAGAGCTACTTGCTTCCTCTTTTAGAAAACAGAAACACATCAAGGTGCAAATAATACAGTGATAATAACAAACAACATTGCCCACCAAAGGTAGTACGAGAACAAGCACAAGAGGGCAAAGCATAAACACCTTGATAAATGGAGCTACTCTCCAGGTCCTTGTTATAATGCTGTTTGACCAAACTGGTCTCATGTCTGCAGACTTGCTGGTCACATAAACTAAAGGCATAAACTGTTACATTAATGTTAAGTTAACTGTCTTACAACTTGCATAGGGTTTTAAATTGTATTCAATAAAATGTCCCTAATGACTGCATAACTTTTGGATGTAATAACTGTTGGTCAAAAGAGGTCATTCAAGATACATGGCTTTATGTAACTAAGCAGACTCGGAAATGGACTGAATAGCATTTTGTCCGGAATAGTCTTGAAACTATGCAGACGATGGTGTGGACTCGTAGCTAAGAAAACCAAATATTCCAATGACTGCAAAGACTTCAAATTGGACCACCGGATAGCATTGTACAGAATGGTGTTGAAACTATGGAGACTCGTGTGGACTCATAACTAAACAGACCAAGTATTACTATGACTGTGCGGACTTAGAAATGGACTGAATAGCATTATGTCCAGAATGGTGTCGAAAATATGCAGACTATTGTGTGGACAAACCAAGTATTCTTATGACTGCACAGACTTGGAAAATGGACTAACAGTAACTATGCAGTCTACATTCATATCATAATATCATCTATGACGACGTAGTAGTCTGAACCAATTTGCCATCTTACTTTGGGTCGTACTCAGATTTGGGAAACATTGCCCTAAAATAAGCAACGATTCTCTAAGAGCTAATTGTAAGCCATATGTGGGATAGAAACATTCCCCTTTTCCATGTAGTTGAACATGTGACAGGGCATTAAAGAGAAAACTAAATATGCACAATATGACAGGAAGTTATAAAACTACCACCTCCAGACATCCAGAATTATATCGACTCGATGGCGGACCTTATTTACATAAAGCTGACTAGTTAAAGGTCAAAGTTGAACATCACCATAGAGTCGTTATCAAACACCTTTAGTCAAACACCTTAGTCAAACAGTTAGTCAAACACCTTTCTAATACTTACAGGAATGTTCTCTGGGGTTGAAATCGCTTTAATACCAGCAAGTTTATTATCAGTCTATCATTTCGGTTGATTCACTCATGGAACCAATCTAAGATCAACTTAAAATTTAATTACCTTCTATGGTTTACTACCTAGAAATGGTTTACTACCTAGAAATGCCATTTACACTTTTCTGTCACAGCAAATTATCATTATCCAAAAAAAAAAAAAAAAAAGTGATCAAGATACTTGGCCAAGTCTTGGCCGCAACCTAAATGGACTGCAAGCAGTGTGGATGGCTCGTTGAAATCGGTACAAAAAAAAAAGGAAAAAGAATTTCTGAAAAATCGTCCAAGAAAAAAGCAAAAGAAAAGCAAGTAGAAGAGTTTGATTATGTACACACTTTTGCTGTGCCTTATCAAAACACTGCTACCAAAGAATAGTACCACCCCACCCCCCCCCCCTTCCCCTTATAACTACTACTCTGCTCGATATCATGTGGTTATGCAGCAAAGAACAAAATTTGCACCATGAATTAATGTCAAATAAAGTAGCCTGCCTGACTATAAAAAGTTGCTTTTTTTTGTGTTCAAACTTCTAACCAGTATCTCTCCCATTTATCTATCAAATCTAGTCGAACGATATATAGCCATTGCTAGAAATCTCAGATCTTCATCGCAAAGGTTTCTTCAGGCACATTTTACTAGACACAAATGGAGCTGTATATCTTTCTGCGTTACCGAAGCAAAAGTATGCAACAGTTGACCACCTTCAGTTAGGCTTGCCAATACCATGAGTCTATTAAAAAAAACAAAAAAAAAACCTATAAAGGCCTTTCTTTTCCAGGTCACATATCATTTATTTTTTCTTTATTTCATTGTTGGTCAATATTTCTGCAAAACACCATGAGCAACTCAAGTCGGATACCAACACTTTATAAACTGTTTTTATTACTATAGTTATAATTATCCATAATAGAGCCCTGGGGACTTCCCCAAGGTACCAACATCAGCCTGAAAGCCTTGCAAAATGTGGAGGCAAATCAACAAAATATTCTGTAGCACATTATGTCTAGCCAAAAGGACGACTAGATGAGAAAAATGAGGGGAACAAAGAAAAATTGAGAACCCCACTTCCTCTGATAAAGAGCAAAACTTCTCAATGTTTTCAATGAGTTTTCACTTCAATTTATAAATATATATATTTAGGGGGGGGGGGGGTTCTTCTATTTCAAAGGTTTCATTTACCTAGAAAGAGTATGTTCACTTTTTTTCTTTTCACTTTCACGTAACTTGTAAACTATGCTTACCTATCAGGTCATTGCTCATTATTCCTAAGTAATTGCCAGGCCAATGTTATATACAAATCAATACTAGTCTGCTACCTTGAGAAAGAAGCTATCACAGTGCTTAGCTGCAGGATCATTGCTTTACCTTGCTAACACACACAAAAAATGCATGAAGTCACTTCAAAAACTTGATAGCATTAAGGCAACGTTCTCAGGTTAATAGGGGCACAGCAACAACAGATAAATAAATCTGGACCCCCCCCCCCCCCCCGAGCAACAAAATGAAGGCTCCATGGCTGATTGTATGATGCTCAGCATATGTTCCACCTTTTGTGTCTTTGGGGGTGGGTGGGGGTGGTGGGGTGGGGGTGAGTGACAGTGGTGCAGAGGCTTAACACGAGCAGGACACTATGCCAATTGCTGTTGGTAGTGATGGACATTACAAAGCCAATGGCAAGGTCTATTGATAAAAGCCTAAGGCCAAAAATTAGCACTACCAAAGTATGCATTTGACAGACTTGATGTTACCAATACATTATCCAATTAGCTATCATATACCACTATCCAAAACATGTTCCTCTAGCAGCCCTGCAAATCTGCTAATGGAAATCTTTCATCTTGTCCCCCAATGCACAGGGTTTTGGTCCATAAGCCTTTCTACATTTAAAGTCATCATCTGTACTGAGGAAAACTACAAGTGGAACAAAGCCCACACCCCGAACCCGAAAGAAGAGTATCGTGTCCATGTGAGGGGAACGAGGCCCCCACAGCGGTCTATTCTACAGTGATTCGTTTTTTAAGCAAAGAGAGAGAGAGAGAGAGTGAAAAAAAAATATGAATGGTTAAGGATTAAAAAGTTTAAAAATTGATGTATCACAACTAAAAAATAGTCCACCCTTTTATCATTGAGCTCTTCCTTTTTCATTTCTCTCCAAACACCAGTCTTTCTCCACACACACACAGAATGTTGCATCCACTAGTAACTTGTTCACCCCTAAGAGCTCAGGGCATTTTGTCTACAGACCGAGATTGTCAGGCATAGGGGGTCAGTACTGTCGCAGTCGTCTGGTTTTCGATTTTCTTTGGATTTTTGCTCAAAGTCTTTTTATTAGCTTGCCCTACAGAGAATACAGGGAGGATGGCAGAGCCTGCTAATCCGCCTTCTCCTCCCCGTCTATGTCTCCATCCTCCCGTTTCCTCTTCTGGCCCCTCGATTCTTCCGACTCTTTGGACTCCTCTCCATCAGCTGCTGGCTTGTCTGGAGAGATTAAAGCAAAGGATTAAATAGATATTGCTTTTTCCTTTGGGTCATTTCTAGCACTTTGGAATAAGGATAGTATTCAAGCTTTTACATTTATTACAAGAGATGTGGTCATTGATCAATAATACTGCCTCCTACCTTGCTACCATACTTGCTCTATGTGGCTTGCATGCCTCTGTCAGCTGCCTACCTTCCCCCCCCCCCTCCATCCAACCAGGGTTTGAAGGTCATTTCACTTTGGCCCAATCATTCATCCTCTAAAGAGACGTTCACAGAGATCGCACTGAGTATCATCCATTTAGCACTATGATCTATAATTTAATCGAGTTATCCCTTCGTGGTACAAACAACCATCCTTGACAAATCTCTAGCATTGAGCAATGGCAAAATTCTCCCTTGAGCCACAAGTAGCCTGGCATAACAAGTATGCCAACAATATACTTTACTGAAATTTTATTTTGTCTTAAGAAAATGGTCCTTCCATTTATTCAGTTGTCTCTCCATTGAGAATGCTCAAGCCCACCTTGGCTTTTTCTGTGGCTTTTTCTCTCATTAAGTTAACTTGCTTTCTTATAATTTAGAACATGATTATCTTTTAATTGTATGTTTGCCACTTTTTTTGGCTGCTTTCATGAGGAGATTACCGAGTACATAATGACTACATACTGAGTACTACATGAATAGCCACAAGACATATTTGATGTGGCCTTCACCAATGTTGGGGAGAATATGTTTCAGTGAACTTTGTTCATCCAACCAACCTTCGTCTTCTTCTTCGTCGATATCTTCTTCATCGTCGCCATCTTCTTCGTCAGGATTGAAGTCTTCCTCATCTTCGTCATCCTCATCCTGAGAAAACAAAACAAAATCAGTTTTGGTTTTGCGAGCAAAAATTTGTCGTCAATACTTAATAACTCAAAGGGTTGGACACAAGAGTACCCTTCAATTAACTGGGCCCTAAAATGACAGTTCAATAAAACGGTTATTGTGGGAGTGGGGAGAGGGGAGGAGATGGCCGATATAATCACTAACCATACACAAAGACTAGCGACTACCATCACCCAAATGTTCCTTTTGCCTAGCAGAGAAATTCATCATGGAACAACAAAGGATTAATTTATAAAGCATCGGTTTTTATAAAAGCAGCGAATAACTTAGTGGTTACATTTTCACATCATAGCAGGGTTGTGAAGAAATATAGAAAATGTTAGTTTTGTGTACACAAAACTTCATTTCATTATTGCAATCGCATTTTGAAATGCTATACAACCCTCTTTCTTGCACAAGCAGATGTCTATATAGGTATCGCCATCAACTGAGGGCCGGGTTTGCCCTGTGGGTAGAACACAGGGCTTGGGTTCTTCTTTGGCTCCACTGTTCATTGACTTGAAAATATTTTGGTAAACTTCAATCAATACAACATGAACATGATAAAAGTATATACTGGAGAAAAAATGTCATGTACACTTTGAGTGTTGCTTTGCAGAGAATCATTTATTATTCAAAATATCAGTATCAGTTTTGAAGGGCTCTATAAGTTTGTCTCTGATCAAAGCTACCACGGTTTCTGTGCACAATAACTGCTCTGCATTGTTCCAGATGTATAGCAATTTGCCCACTTCATTCCCTGGATTGCAACTTTTGCCAAAATTTGTCATCGATTTGTCGTCAATGACAGTCTCAGATTGAGCCCCGACTAAGTTGCCACGTTAAAGAGTTTTGCACAGATTGACTCGCAGTAAGATTGAAAAAATACATGTGACACAAAACAGAAAAACAATGAAAAACAAATGACGGCAGTCTGATGCGTTTTTGTGGTAAGCAGTTTGGTGAGGCAAGCCACTACGCATAGGAACCGTGGTTTTATCAAAATAGCAATTATTCCGGGATTGCGGAAGGGACCAGTTTTACAAGAGATTGCTATTATTGACAGAACCACTTTAGATATGTATTTGACAGGGATGAGCCTGAGGTAAAAAAAAAATCACGGAACTTTGCAAAAATTGCGGTATAGGCTCCAGATTGCATATGCTACAGTGTGTTAGGATAATAGTTTTTGTCCCGAGGTAGAAAAGAATCACGAATATTCTGCGAATTCGCGGAAAAAGCTCATGATTTGAGAGTTATTATTCATACTTACGGGTAAATCGGATTTCTGAAGGTACTCCAGTCCGACTTCACTACTATCTGCTCCTTCCGGATCTAACTCAACCACATCATCGTCATCCTCCACATCAAAGTCATCCTCGTCATCGTCATCATCATCGTCGTCGTCGGCCTCGACTTCGCCCGCGACTCTGCCGTCGACATTACCATCGACATCGCCCTCGACTTCCTCCTCCTCCTCGTCATCATCATCGTCGTCGTCGTCATCATCGTCATCATCATCTGGACCGTCTGTAACACCAGAGAAGAGAGACAGTTGACGATAAATGCCGGCAGGCCTCAAATTCCACAATTTTTAGGGCAACACAATTGTGCTTAAGGAGGGCTTTTTTGCACTTGCGAGGGCTAATCGCCCATCACCCATCCTTATTTCTGACCCTGACCGGTTGAAAAAAAGGGCATGGCGGCCATCGGAGAAAAATGGCAAGCATTTTTGGCCGTAAAAACGTCAGATTTCCCATAGGCACCAAGGCCAGTTGGAAGGGCACCGCCGGCCATGGTTGCCGTGAAATTTAAGGCCTGCGCCGGGCTGACACGCTTCAGCAGTCGCTAGGAAATCGATTACCATGTCGCCCCCCAATCAAGACGAGGTTTAACAAGTTTATTCGTTGTGGAGTCACTGTACAGGTGGCGAACCTTTCATGACACAACCATCAACAAGGCACGACAATCTTTGCCATTCCCACACACATCTTGAAAATAAAATTTGAGGCAGACACAAACAGAAAATCCACTTACCATAAAACTTAAACCCATAGTTTTGAGTTTGGTTGCAAGTTTACTGTCATTTTGGCGACACCATGCATTGGATCTCCATCAAGTAGAGAGGGTTATATCATGTACTACAGTCTGGCTATGTAATGGTTACATACAGAAAATCTGTGTCCCACAAACTGTATTATTATTATTATGTTTTTTATTATTTTCCTTTGGTACACCTTCCTAGTGCAATTGGTACGGTAGCAGACTATGTATTCAGATTTCAGATACTTTCTCTATTCCTTTAAAGGTTCAGCAATGCTGCACAAAAAAATGTAGCAGATTCAACACACTTCATTATCTCCTCCTCTGAGACAAAATCACTCTGCCAAACACTTGTGACAGTCACAGTATATTCATCCACAGAGAATAATAACAAATCTTCAAAATTTTGTGCAGCAGGTCTGAATTTTTGTATCATTACAGAAACAACAGTACGGTTTACATGTATAAAAAAAATTGCTATACATTTTCACATAACATTTTGTAATGTGGTACTGGACAAAATCATTCTCTGGAATATGCTAACAAGATCAATATGACATATATATTCAGGGCTCTGCAAGAAACCCAACTCATTTTTGCTCCTACCCGAATCATCAGAGTTAATTTGGACTACTCCATCATCGGCATCATCATCGCCAACTTCTTCATCATCTTCGTCGTCATCATCGTCGTCATCATTTTCTGAAACTGGACCCAAGAAAAAAAAAAAGAAAAAAAATTGGTAAAATTGTCCCCCTTTAATCTGAGAAACTGCACAGGCTGATTTTTTAAAAAGTCTGTATTTGTAAAGAATTTGAGAGCAACTATTTAGGCCTTTGACAGCTTATTCCCGTTTCATTCAAAGCCTCGTTATGCATTTCATTATCAGCAGTCCCTTACTCTACTATCTTCTGGTTGGTACATTTTGCTGTATAGTAAATAATCACATAATGACAAAAAAAGGGACTTTTTTCTTATGTGAAAAGTCCCTACAAGAGAGGACATTCCCATGATTTACATGATTAAGTTATATTGCACAATAGAAACCAAACAGAATGAATTTATTACGAGGCTTTGACTTAGAACGACATAAAACAAAGGGGATTTTAGAAGTCCATAAATCATAGTGGTTTTCATCAAACCCTAGTAGTAAAGCACACAGCTACCACCACCTACTCCTCCATCATTCACCCCGACCCCCATCATTCACAACCACCCACCATCGTCGTCACCATTATGTACGTTCTATCACTACAGACGTGGACTCACCATCATCCTCTTCTTCCCCGCTGGATTCTTGATCTTCTTGTTCATTCCTATCCAGACCGTCTAAGAATTTAATATGAGGAAGTAGCTGAAAAACCTTATCTCTGTAGTTGTCCAGTGATGTGACTTTACAATGAAAAAGATCTAGGGTTTGGAGATTTTTTAATTCTTTCTGCAAGTAGAAGAGAGAGATGATGTCAAGTATAACACTGCATACAGATATAATACAGAGCCCCCCCTCCCCCTCCCCTCCCGATCTACAGTAGACTTTCAGCTTGTTGGGCTTCACAGAATCGACCGTCCAGCTTATTTACCAGCACTGGCAAATTAACATCAACAAACACCATCAGCTTTTACAGACCACACTTTCTTTCTTTTTCACAAAGCCATTGCTGAACCATTTCCCCTCATAACACCCCCCCCCCCGGCCCCCATAAAATGTTCATCGACCCACAGATATCAGATAGAGAAAGATGGCTCCAAAAATATCAACTCTACTCACCAATGGCTCTAAAGATTCAAAATCTTTGATATTATTGTTGCTCAGAGTAAGAGACTTGAGGTTCGTACAGCCTGTCAGATGCTGCAGTCCGGATGATATTCTGTTATCACTTAATTCCAACTGTAATATCGGAGAAAAAAATGGAGGTTCGTTAATGATAAGCAGTAAAATTTGAAAATGGGAGTCGTAATGGCGAAAGAACTGTGGAGCAGAACCTTCAGCATTATTCATCACCTTTCGAGGCACCCCATCTTTACCCCCATCCAAAGAAATACTCTGAGCGAAAGGTTACTTTGTTTCACCCCTTTCTGTGAGGACAGGGAGATGAGCAAATTATTTCGTTACAGGTTCAAGAGAAGAACTCCCCTCTCGCTTCGGCTGCATCTCGCATCTCCTCGCGTAATGCCACAAAGGCGGAATAAAAATGATCAGGTTGGGCCGCCACATGACGTTTCATTTCATTCGTCAGAATTCACTCAAAACGACCAACTATCAGTGAAGCTCTCAGGAGAAGGACATCACCCGGACGAGTACTAAAAAAATCCTGCCTTTCATCCTTACCTTTTTCAAACTCACGAGAGCTGGAAAGTTCTTGAGGCTGGTCAGACAAACCCCATTCATACTAAGCTTCTCCAATTTGATGAAGTCTGACGTCAGACCCTCGATGGTGCCCCCACTCCTGCAGTTGTCAAGGATTAAATCCTTGATCTAAGAAATGAAATGGAAAGACAAAAAAAACAGAAAAATATTTTAGGGCATAATTCATTTAGTAGCTGCACAGGTTTCTTAAAGTATGCCTACTGTGTATTGCTCTGTATATATATATATATATATACCTATTTTGTATTTTCTCAAACCTACCAACAATTTCTGTCATCTTGCCAATAATTTTGAGGGAGAGCAAATTTAATGAGCATGCAAAATCTAACTTCTTATCTTCTTAAAAATGAGAGCATATTCATGAGCATATTCATGGAAGGACACATCTTTGAGACATAATTCTTCCCTCCGTTTGGTCATCGGTGCACAGAGCTGTGCTTTCCATGCAGCAGGACCCTAAAGAGGTCAAAGATTTCTAGGAAAGGTCAAAATATCATTTAAACAAAACCCCAACAGACTGTACATACCATGGTTCAAAATGAGGGTTACTAACTTCCAAACGCACTTCTGTGGACAATTCACCTACATTTTTGCCAAATTTCACATAATTAACAAAGTGAGTCAAAAAATGTAACAAAAAAAAAAAACAGTTGGGGAAAGAAATGATTTTTCGTATACTGTATGTATACATGTTTTCTAACTTCATAATGTCATAATGTCAGTTTTGAAGCAAATCACAAAAGGGTCAACAGAGACTATGTACCAACCCAGGGGGTAAGGATTCTAAATTTTTATCCGAGATGGCTGTTATTGTTTAATCAATTACCAACTTCTTCAATTACATGCTTCAACTTGGTGATTAATTGTAATTAATACATATCATACACTTGTACAATTAAATGTGTGAGTTATTTTTTTATGTAAGAAATGAAGGAAGGACTAGCACAAAAGACAAGAAAATGATCAGTGGCATATTTAGACTTGATCCTAAAACAGCTGCATAAATATGAAAGATGTAGCTAAATTATCATTACAGAAACATTTTTGTATCTCCAACAACAAATTAATCTTACAAAACACACTTGAAATGGAAAAGTCCAATGGCCACATAAAGGCAAGCATGCAATTTTAATTTCATAAATTCAAAATTCCCTCCAAAATTCGAAATCAGTAAATGCAAAAGCACATTTGCTTGGTTCGTACGAAACCAAAGTTAAGGGATCGAACAAACAATCCGTTACAGGGAAGTGAGGATTACTACAGACCGTACATATACATGATTTCTACACACGCTAGCCTTATATACAACCTTACACACTTATTCTCATATACTATGTACTGTGTCTCATATGCAGAGCATTTCGTAATATGTAAGCGTAGGTTGTGTACCCACGGCAATACGGCTTCACTAAATGCTCTTCAAAATAACCATTTCTGGCGACAAATTTTACGCTGTGTTACCAGAGGGACATTTTTGCCAATCTTAAAAACTGCTTCACGCAAACTGAATTTCAAAATTTCCAATGGACAGAGAGAAAATCGGTAGCAAATTCCAGTCAAAATGGACGAACGAACGGCGGGGTGGAGCTTGAACCAACGTTACTAAGGGATCAACTACGACAATTCTACACAGGTGTCACCGTGAAAATGTTAGAAACAAATTTTGTGTACTATTTTGAATGTGCTTAGGTGGAACACCGTTGCATAACGTACGAGATGAACGACTATGTTTAAGGTACCAAATGGGTATTTTAGCTTCTTGTTTGCCGAAACCAAATGATGAGAAAGTACGTAAACCACGTTCGTCATTTGGTGCTAGATGAAGCTTTTGCTAGACTGATATGAATATTACTGTTGTTGAGGATACAACAATCAACGCTAGACTTTCCTAAGACTACAAACCCATGCAAAATTAACAAGCACGCGAACAATCAACCTCACAGAATACATGGCGGCCAATTTCTTGTACCAATTTTTCATAAAACGCTCCAATTTTAAGAACTCGTGTTTTGTTGTCACATAAGACTGGCTGCTTAAATCGTATGGCGCGAGATTCGTATTCGTTGTGTGTCGTTTCTAAGTTGGGTCGTAAACAAGTCTTTACCTAGCCGATTGGAATACCAATTTCCTCCACATTGTACAACCTTAGTCCACCAAAATATCACGCAGTCTTCAGACTTGTCTACAAGAAACAATTTCAACTGAAAATTGGAGAATTTCGGACAAAGAAGGAATTAAGACTAGCATTTTATAACCATCATTTACACACGTGTGTAGCACTGTCAGTACACTATGGGGCCTCAGTCACCGCTCCGCGACCCTTGTTTTGAAGCAAACAACGATCATGTCATACTTTTCTCAATTATAAACAATCAAATAAATTTCTTACCTGATCTGCCTTCATACCTCGCGACTCGAGTTCGATCCTCTTCTCCATTTCCTTTTAACGAACTTACACTTTACCCCAATGATGCTTGAAGCTAGCGCCACACATACGCGATAAACTCACACGGTAGATCAAGTATGCAACGATAGGGTTACCTGCATTGAAAGACACAAAGATATATCAGCTTGCCTTGAAGCTTGGTATACAGTGCAGTATACGTATACACAATAAGGTCATTAGCATGAACCGTCGCTCCAGTATGGAGCGCTGCGGTAGCTAATGTACATACACAGTATTATATATACACACACACAAGTGTCGAAAGCGCGAACGTATGATCCAGAGAGGGTGTCATACAATTGAGCAATTGCGTGACACCCTAATATTAACATAATAAGCATGCACTAACCAATCATATTGCCACAATGGGTAAACTTGACTTAGCCGCTATTTAAAATAGCCAATCAAAAAATTGAAAAGTTTTCTGAAAGCAGCGGGACTGAATAATCATTTCAAACTTAACTGGGTATTCGAGCGCGGCACTAATATTAGACGTCTAAATGTCTATCTTAGAAAACGTACTAAATAGCTCCAAATAACATCGAAAGCCCTGCAAACTATGGGATGGACAAATTTTGGGGATACAAGATACTGGATAGTGAAAATGTAGCCAATGTTTCTTTTAAATAGCAGTCGTAGTTACTGCGTAAGCACTCCTGGGGCAATTAGCTTTCGGACTTCAAAACGGAGTCTTCTAAGGCATTGAAATCATTGCTTTGGTTCTCATTCAACGAAATATACCTATAAAATAGTTTCCGTCATTTACCACGGAGATTGGAAACAGGCCTGACGAAAGGAGGGAAGAGAGGGCCTGCAGTCGGTCAAAACATAATATGAATAGTGCAAAAGACACTTGTCCCAGGTGTCTGGGTTAATTCTTGACGCCTCTGTATGAGCAACAGTCAGGCTACTTTAGGCTCTGGATAGTGACTATGCACGTGTTTATACTGCTGAACAAGCTTCTCTCGTTCAAACGAGACTGTTAAGGGATGGGAAGGATGTTATGATGGGGCCGTTTATATGCGTATGTAATGTTTCGAAAACATTTGCAGGGGGAAATGGTATAGAAAGAAGGAACGTGAACACAGTAGTGGTTCACTAATGTTGTTCGAAGCTTTATGGGTGAGAATTTCATTTCAAGAGAACCCTTCTCTCCACCCCCCCCCCACATCCTCACACACACATACACACACATGTTTGTTTTTCATTCCAACCGAGGACCCCATTGTATTTTCCATTGTTCAAATCCACGTACCCTAACCTTAACAATACCCCATACAATAGAATTCTTCCGAGGACGTGGTGATTCTTTAGAAATCACAACCGAGGACCTGAAATTCTTTTGTTCAAGTCCTCGGTCAGATAGAAAAACAAACGCACACATACACACACACACACAAATCAGCGCAAATGCAAATCATAAACGCCAAACAAATTTCCAGAAAGATCTTGGAATGGATATTATATATTATCATCATGAAATAGGGTCTGTCAGTTTTATGACATTCATTTAGCGGGATTTGGTGGTCCGCTAAGCGACAGACTTACGTCTGGTTCAGGGATCACCAGATTTTTTTTAATAGGATGTAATGAGAAGAAGTTCACAACACAAACCCTTTTCCCTCTCAATTTTACAGGATCGAACAGAAAAGGAAACAAAAATATAATAGGCCCACAACAGTCAATATATATGCCCACATGTAGAAAATGTGAGTCCGGCCCAACGAGGGTTTCCCCACAGCACGTATAACCTTTCAGCAGCAGCAGCAGCAAAACAAAACATGACATGTTTCCTCTTGGGAAACAACATCGCCTGCAGATAGGCAATACGCTAATAGAAGTTTCTGATCTGTTATTTCCCATAAATTATTGGCACATGTTCACATTTCACGGGGGGGGGGGGGAGACACCGGTATACAATTTTAAGGTTGTGTACGAAATTTATATATCAGCTTGATTATTAAACATAACACTTATGATATACACAAACAGGGTGTAAACCGCACACCATGACATTATAAGAAATAAATAACTACACCATTTTTCTAGACTTCTAATTCTAAGAAAATGCTTATGCTGTTATGCAAATTCTAATTCAAATGCTCTAATGTTAATGCTAATATCTAATTCTATTCTATAATTGTAATCTAAATTCTACTTTAGTTTCTATTTCTATAATTCTAATGCAAATTATAATTCTAATGCTAAATGCTAATGTTAATGATAATTCTAAAGTTAATTCTAATAATTGGCACTTGCATTCCAACTTGAAAATCAAAAAGTATCTGTGTGACCACATATTGAGAGAGAGAGAGATACCACGAGTAGGCTTATAAATACTTCCGTCACCCCCCCCCCCCCCCCAAAAAAAATATACACCTGCAAAGGAAGCGCACGCTTTGCAAATGCGGATTTGAATCACCACTGTGTCCAAAACGACTGCGAAAATACTAACGCATTATAGAATCGCCACTGAATTGAACAAAAACTAAGCTATATGTATCGAAATAACTTTGAAATGTTCCTTAAGCTTGATTCGACATAATCGACAGACAAGTACATACTGTTATTTGAATGAACATTTGATGAAAGTTTATAAAAACTTGTTGTCGAAGTAAATTGATGAAACTAGATACTGTACCTCAACTCCTCTTTTATCCATATGAAAACCGGTTGTTATAAAAAGCTTTTCAAGCAAGCCCCGTTTCAAACAACTAAAATTTTGAAACATAACCCCTTACCCCCCCCCCCCCCCCCCCCCCCCCCCCCCACCACCACCCCTCTCTCGTCCTATTTCTGCAGACATTGTAGACTGCGTAGTATCTATGCTAAGTGTGAGAACTATATGTTCGTGTCACAGACTGAGACACCCGAACCCATCTTTAATCTCTCAGCAGCCTAAGAGCAGTATATTTACTTCAGAGCCTAGCCATGTCTATAGAGTTCCTTTGTATAAATGAACTCTAGCCATGTCTTGTTTGTAGCGCCCTCTTTAATTTTTCTGCCTTTTGAAAGAAAGTTTCCCTACACATGCATGGGAGTCGCATTCAACGATCCCACAGCCACACTCTTCATTCTTCAAGGTTCATTCCCCTCCCTAATACAGTCGGGAGAGGGGAGATGGGGGGGTGATTTGGTATTCCCACTTCCCCCAACGTACCTTTGAAGCCCTTTGCACGTCACTGATTCGAATCAAAAGTGATGTAACTCAACCTTTTCCCTCGCATAGTCATGATACAGTTACTCGAGTCAACGACTCAAACTCGAGTCAGGAAAGTCACCGGTAAAAACTCGACTTTAACCTTTAAAATAGTGGTTCTTTGCGACGATAATATCTAGACAGGAGTATATGTCTGAGGAATGTTACTTTTCTTGTTTACCAAAATCACACCATGACCATGTGATGATGGGATATTGAGCGTATAAGGTTTCCAAATGAAAGAAAAGATAATATTAAATTTGTGGGAGACATAATTCTCTTTACTGAATGAAACAGCTGGATACCTCGCTAATGTATCGGGGAGGGGAGGGGTTTATACATTTCCCCCACTGATTTAGGTAGGGACTGAACCTATATGGACAGGCCAGAGACAAATGAAAGATTTTATAAATGCAGTGTGTGGTACTGGGTTTTTTTTCAGTAAGTATAACATGTAGGAGGTTCTAAGGGTTCCTGCCAAGAAAATAAATTAGACGTCAAAATGACGTCATTCTGAGGCAAATTGAGACTATACCTAGCTCTAAACAAAATGTTTTCTAACAAATACTGATTATTAGTTTCGTGTGTGAAGTTGAACAGGTTGATGTACACCCGTAGCCGTGGTCTAATTCTCCCCCGGCTAAATAAAAAAAAAAAAAAACGACTGAGGATGGGAGGTGGGTCATACCCCCACTTCCCCCACCCCTTTGCGCACAGCCACTTGTTCATGCATATAATTAAGTTATGCCTATTCATATTACATTTGCATGTCGTATCTTCTTATCAATATGAGGGCGGCTTCCACATAAACCGTGATTTTCTTTTCTGTACAGGGCAACACACTATTTATTTTTCTTTTGTTATCAATTATTCTGTTTTTTGTTTGTTTTAGTATATACCATAGCTTATAGTGTCTGAAATAGAAGGAACACAAAGTGATGGTATGTGCGCGAAGGAGAGCGTCTTTACAAACATGCATTGCGAGGACAAAGTGCAAAGTTTCATTTACTGAAGTGAAGAAGAAGATTACGAAACACGAAAAATCTGCTACTGCCCTGCAAATACCCCAATGTGGTTTAGGTATTACGACAGGCGAATTCATACATCACCCTCTTAGTAAATCTAAAAAAGCGGAGATTCTGCATGCCAAATGTAACTATGCCAAATAATGACGCCAGTTATAAAGTATATGGGCTATGCATTTACATACTTTATAAACTTTAGTTCGTATTAAGAACAGCACCACCAAGGAAGATATGTATCTGCACCATTAATTCAAATACAAATAATTGGAAGAAAAGTTTGGATAGTTTTGACAGATGGGGAAGGGGAACATTAGTCTGTTTGGCGCACGCCACTCCACTCACTCCAATGCCCAACATGTCTACTAGCGTGCAGAGAAGCACAAGTTGTAAACGGGATCAGAACAATATTCCAAAGGACTTTTTTGTTCAAAACGTATTATTAATATTGATAAATTCCTACCCTTTTCTTTCCACTCGCCCCACCCCTCCCCCCTCACTGTCCCTAAATTCTTAATTCGCTACAGCATACACAAAGTCACACAAGCCATGAATATTTGTAATGAAGTGAAAACTCTTTTTTTCGTACGGGTATAACTTTCTTGCGATTGACATTTTGTTGTTGAAATTCTCTGACGTCATAGCAGAAAATGGCGTCTATAACTGTGGCCTCGATATAGATAAAAAAAAACTTTACCGCGTTCAAAGTTGTTCGTGTGTCAGAGAAGTAATCAAGACAACAGGAGACAATTTTGTTTCAATCTACATAAACTCTTAATCCATAAAGTGGAAATTCACTCCTAAATGTGTCCAGGGTGAGGATCCTCATTGGGAGAGTATGGAGAGAGTTTATAGTGAAACCTTAACATTCACACAGTTAAAAATTGACGATAAAACAAAACATGTTTTTGCTTAGAGCTCCATTTGCGTGAAGCCACTCCCCGGGAAGAGTGAAATTCACGCGTGAAAACTCTCAAATATGCAACTCTCATCATTTAGAATTAAAAGGATATAGTCCAGAGGAAGATGTATTTCTGAGTAACACATTCGAGACATCCTGGTAAAATTGGCATCCATTTCCTACAAGCCGTTCTCGAGATATTGGTAATTGAAATTGTCACAGTTAAGTTGTACCATAAGTGAACTTGAAGCAAACAGGTGCGACGTCATAGTTGCACACTCACAACGAAATGTTTTGTTTTACTTTATTTTACACTTTACTGTTTTGACATTTTATTGGATAAATGGTTCCAACTCACCTTAGTACAGGTGTGAAATAAAGAAAGATTCATTGACTGTTGTGTATTCATACTGAGATGCATCCGAATTTGGAGTGGAAAATTAATTAAAACTAAACTCAAATTTAAAGAACAAAATAAAACAAATTTGTAAGTTTGCTTCGATGACATCACATCTTCAAGTTCAATTCTGCTTTTAAACGTGTCAACAAAATGTTGTTGTCTCGAAAATGGTACATATATGAATTGAATGCAAATTTCATAATCATGAACAAGGGGTTCGGGGTGGGGTGGGGGGCTCATTGAGCGATGTTGAAATTGTAACAAACCAACAAGAAATGAAGAAAAATACGCTTTGAGCATATACAACTTTGTCCAGCTTACTTTATTAGTATATGCAACGTGAAAAGAGGATCAAATTATAATATCTTTATCAGTGATCCATTACTTTCGTCTGAGGTATTGATTGATACTTTTGCATATAAAATCCACGATCATCTAAAAAATAAACCAAATGAAATAAACATTGGATTGTGAAGAAATTAATGTCTTTACCCTCTCTCTTATTGCAGTTCATTTATACATTGAGGAAACTTACATTAGCAATTTTAATAAATTTCGACCCATCGTCGAAAACCCGACTTGTCGAATACTGTTTCTTTTCTTTATTTTGTACTTCAATGTCAAAACAGAGGAAACAGAAATTTATAGGGGAATACTTGACCAATCGAGACCCAACCCAACCCCCGCCCCTCCTCCCCCCCCCTTCTCCTCCTTACGAGGTAAAATACTAAAATTTAACATCGCCATGACTTTGAATAGAAGTTTAGTCTTGATATATGATATGCCTCTAGGCCAAGGCAGAAACAAAATGAGCACTTATCTTCATTTCATACCTTTTCCGCTTTTTATGATACCCATCTTTAACTTTGTTTTCAATATCTGGATTATACTTTACGGATAACCTAAATTTCTATTCTATA
>KN885342.1:85924-97423 GCA_000934455.1 Apostichopus parvimensis
GGGGGGGGGGGGGGGAGGAGGAGCTGGGGGCCTTCCTCATAAAGAACAGTATACATCAAAAAGAGCATACTGAGGCATATTTAGAATATGCATTAGGTTTATATAGTTATAACACTAAACGCAAGCTTATGCTGATAAATACTTTGTATGAGAATAATGACGAAAAAGGGGCAGGGTGTATACACCTGTAATAATGGTCTAATACTTCTCCGTTTGATTTAGTAAAACATCCCCGATCGAGTGAACAATTTTGCCATATCCCCTCCCCCTCTTTTTGCGCACATCACTGCATAGACCTCGAAGATTTCGGTCTAATCAAAATTAGCATGGTGATCGATATAGACCGCGATTGGGCTTTGTGCCCTATGTAACTAGTTAATGGCCTAACGTAAGATTGTACATTTGCGAGCATGCTAGGATTTGTTTTTTTTTTATCAAAACGTAAGAACAACTTGAAAGCATCGGTTAAATACCCGAGAGTTGTAATTAATTTCAACATGGCCTAGTATATCTTTCCCCACAAAATACATGCTAATCTAGTGCACCAAGTGTTTCTAAATTTGTGAAAAGAAAGATATTTTGACGATAGGATCAGAATTTCGTCGAATGTTTCGTCACTAGTAAACAAACCTCTTCATTCAGTAGTGTACAATTTGCTCCTGGGAGGCCTAAAGGGGTTTAACATTGCTACAATTGACCCAAGGTTTGTACCACATGTTACTTCTATTCATGCTCTTCAACATGGAAGAAACAATAAACCAGATCAACATTGAAAACGTATCAAAAAATGCTCTCCTACTGATTTTTGGCACTTTTCCTGAAGGTAAAGTTGGCGAATTTGCCAGAGAGCGAATTGAAAAATATTAGTTCTCGAGAATAAGTGAAGATGCTATTACATTGCAATACGCACTTTTTGAATAGAAAATTCATATGCTTTTCCAATGATATCCCCTTTGATTGATTCACATTTGAATAAAATGTAGCAAATACGCGTAAACTATATGGAAGAGCGAAATTTGCGATTTTACGTTGTAATTTTGTAAAAGGACTCCTTATGAGTTAGGTTTAGGCCAGTAAGAAGTAAACTGAGACCAATGGAATACAATATGTTATATCTAGTGTAAAATAACCTCTTTTATCGAAATCCGTTAAAATCCGTTATTAGCATTTAACCGAAAACCTGTACTATGCATAAAGCTTATCGAAGTTTTTTTTTCTTCTTTTGGCTAAATTCGGCGTGTAGGGTATTGTGTCTTGACTCATCACATTACAAAGCGAACGGCGCATGTACGTCGAGAAAAGTTATAAGTAGACCCTCACTGATGCTTGTACATAATAATTTGATCTTCCGACGGAAGTGGTGGTAACTGAAATGAAGTGGTGCAGTGGCGGAGCGTCCATACAGTCAGGGGCGGATGCCCCCCCCCCCCCACTGACGGATTGAAATGGACTGCTGGCGCCCTTTTCAGCTTTTTAACACTTTTTAATTATTCGCGATTATTGACTTTTTGATTGTGCTCTCAGCTACCTATTGACATTTGTCACATTTTGTTGGTGTAATTTTCTGACTAAATGAGAACGGGTGGGAGGGATGTTATGGGGTTTACATCCTCGGGGGTCGGGGATCAATTAGGGGAGGGGGGAGCAGAAAAATATGTAAAAAAGGTTAAAGTCTTGTTTTCATTTATCATTTTTGGGATTTATCCGAGGCCGGATATGGCGCCACGCCACTGACGCTACAGCATATCTTACTCTGAGGTTAAAAAAAAAACAACATTTTTTACTACTATTCTTTTGTTCCCAAATTACTCTGCAAACAAGATCGATGACAATAATACAAACTTGCACTTCTTTCATATGCAAATCATTACTATATATGAGAGTTTATTTTGTGGGCAATTTATAGGCGAAATATTTATATTTGTTTGTAAACGCAACGGACATCATCAAGAACTTTATATAATGTAACAATCATGTTATTACGCTTACAGACGTGTGTGCTCCATCACTCATGTAAGTAGGCTTACAGTAAATACTCATTCATGTTATCATGCGTACAGTGTATAATCATCCATGTTATTTGGCTTACAGTATAAACTGTACTCATTCTACTAGTATGCTTACAGTAATACTCATTCATTTGATTAGGCTTACAGTGTATACTTGTTCATGTTAGTAGGCGTACAGTATATACTCATTCATGCTAGTATGCTTACAGTAATACTCATTCAATTTATTAGGCTTACAGTGTATACTCGTTCATGTTAGTATGCGTACTGTAAGTAATTATTCATGTTATTAGGCTTACAGTATATACTCATTCATGTTATTAGGCTTACAGTTTATACTCATCCATGTTAGTATGCGTACTGTAAGTAATTATTCATGTTTTAAGGCGTACAGTATTTACTCATTCATGTTATTTGGCTCACAGTATATACTCAGCCATGTAAGTATGCGTACAGTATATACACATTTATGTTACTAGGCTTACAGTATTTACTCATTCATGTTATTAGGCTGACAGTGTAAACTTATTCATGTTACAAGGCTTATAGTATATATACTCATTCATGTTATTATGCGTATACTGTATGCATATTCATGTTACCAGGCTTACAGTATATACTCATTCATGTTATTATGCGTACAGTATATACTCAGTCATGTTATTATGCGTACAGTATATACTCAGTCATGTTATTATGCGTACAGTATATACTCAGTCATGTTATTATGCGTACAGTATATACACATTTATGTAACTAGGCTTACAGTATATACTCAGTCATGTTACTAGGCTTACAGTATAAATTCATTCATGTTATTATGCGTACAGTACATACTCAGTCATGTTAGTATGCGTACAGTATATACACATTCATGTTACCAGGCTTACAGTATATACACATTCATGTAACTAGGCTTATAGTATATACTCAGTCATGTTATTATGCGTACAGTATATACACATTCATGTTACCTGGCTTACATTATATACTCATTCATGTTATTAGGCTGACAGTATGTACTCATTCATGTTACAAGGATTACAGTATATACTCATTCATGTTATTATACGTACAGTATATACTCAGTCATGTTAGTATGCGTACAGTATATACACATTCATGTTACCAGGCTAACAGTATTTACTCATTCATGTTATTAGGCTTACAGTATATACTCAGTCATGTTAGTATGCATATATATACTCATTCATGTTACCAGGCTTACAGTATATACACATTCACAGCAACTATAGGCTTACAGTGTATACTCAGTCATGTTATTATGCGTACAGTATATACACATTCATGTTACCAGGAATACAGTATATACTCATTCATGTTATTATGCGTACAGTATATAAACATTCATTTTATTGGCTTACAGTATATAATCATTCATCTATGTTACTCCACTGTAGGTTGATTCTCATGGTATAAGAACGAACAGAATGCTTTAAATTTTCCGCTCCTGCATCGGCATATTGCGATGAACTACCAAATACGCACGCATGCATGATCGTTGGTAAAGCGTTACGATCAACCTGGGTGATATGAGTGTGGAAAAAGGGGTTACTTGCAGGGGCGCTAGAGCACTGGGGGTACGCATCCTATTTGTTAAATAAATATACCCTTTTGTCATTGCCCTTTACAAATTGTAAGCTACCTAGATCCCCAAGTATACATTACAGAGTGTGAAGTTTTTCAAGGGTGGGTAAGGGGGAGGGGGGTGAGTATAATTTCAGAGATGTGGGTGGGGGGGGGGGTCAACTATGAGGCTTATTTCGACAACGAATTAGGTAGCCTATATAATTAGGTCGAAGCCCAAGGTTGTGCTAAACAAATACCCTTGAATTTGTGTGTGAGGTCGAGAAGAATAGTGTAATGTTGGGAGTATAGTGGTGTCATTCTCCCTGACTGAATGTGGTTGCTGTACGTCCCCCTACCCCATTTCCCTGACGTATGCTACTGACTGTTCGTTCTAATACGATACTTCCATTTGTACGATAATCCTGGCTTTCTCGTCTTGTTATAAAGGTCAAACGTCCTTATCAGTACGATTGCCGGGCAGTGGCGTCGTGCCCATTGGGGCCCGGGGGGCACAGCCCCCCCCCAATTTTTGTCAAAGGTGTCATAAAATTTTGTGATAATTTAAAAAAAAAGTGTTTTCGAAATCGAAAAGTAGACTAAATGGTCAATTGCTCTTTGATGGTCGTTGCGGATTTTCCACACACCTCGAAGACGACATATCGGGATTAGTAATGCCATTGCCTCAAATACAGTCACAATTAACCTGGAAAATAATCACTTCGTTATCGCACGTTTTACCTTAGGTTTCGCTACTTTCGCTTTTTCTGCCCATGTTTTCAAACGGCATAGCTTTTTCTTCACCCAGTCACTACTTCTCACGGGCATGGGCGGCGATCATGGATCAGCCAATACAAAAATGTTTCGATTTCTTAAATTTTGGGCGCTTCTGGGAGACGAGGAATTGGTAAACTGAGGAATAAATGGCGATCACTTCCTTCGAGAACATTTCCCAAAATAAAAAATTGCCGGAAATTTTTATCAATTTTAGGGGTGTTGCTTACTGCCATAAGGCACGGGAAGTGCCGTTTCCTGCAATCTGAGGGGTCTGCCAGACGAAAAATTTTCTTGTACGCTGCGCGCCAACCTGTGGTGGCGCTCCGCTTAGATAGTCAACACCTGCTCGGGCCCCCCCCCCCCAAAATTTATTTTCGCACGACGCCCCTGTTGCCGGGTGTCAAAGAGCTTGGTGTCAGTTTCCCTGTAATCAACTAGTAGTGTCTATCAAGCTAAATCATATACCATACATTAATTGTAGCATATATGGAAACTGAAAAGTTGCATACGGATCTGTGCTTGGTACTGACGGTTGATAAAATGCCGGCAACATTCGACGTATATATATATATCAGAGGGGTTAATTTCACTGCTTCGCATAAATGTCCAATCGTTTAATATAAAAAACTACTACATTGACAAACACAAGAAAACAAATATAAAAGAAAATGAGAAGCAACCTTAAACAAAGGAAAAAAACTGAGATAAATGAAAAATTTTGCTAGACTTTTTTTCGAATATATATTTCTTACATCTTGAAAGCCACATTCCGTTCAAATAACTTACGTAAAACAAAAGACGAATTTGAAAGATCTCAGATTTATTAATAACAACAACATATCTAAGACACCTTTGTTTTCATTAGCTGCGTATGTGTAAGTAGTAAAGAAAACTTCTCCAACACCAGACCAGAACTAGAATTAGTTTCCTTTAAACAATCAACAGACACACACATACTGGTCTTTGTATAAACCCTTGTTGATAAACTCAAGAGATTTTGAATTCTGAGCAGGATGTGAGTTCATCATACTCATACCTCAGGTATGGAGTGAGGTAGATGTGGTGGTGGCAGTGAGGGGGGCCGGGGGTGAAGGGTGGGAGGTAAGGGTGGTTGTAAACACTCTACACAGAACAGCACTGTCATAGTGGTGGACTGAACTGAGGAACATCATGACATCCCAGTCTGATTGTTTGGGATAGGCATATATGTAACAAAGCAATTTTGATGGGATCAGGGGAGCTTACTGTGGCCTAGTGGATAAAGGCGGCCGCATTTGAAGCAATGAGGCTTGAGAGGTTCCGGGTTTGATACCCGGCCGTGTCATAGTTAGGTGGGTTTTTCATCCAAGAGCAACCTACGGTTTTCCCATCTGAAATGACTTTCTAAATTGAAAAGATTCCAAATTTGAGTTAAAAATGTTGAATTGGAAGCCACCCGACGGGTTAGTTGTAATCCATAAGCCCTTGTGGGTTTCTCCCACATTTGTGGTCGCCTAAGCTTCTTAAAAATAACTGCTGATTGTTTTTACTTTGCTTCAACATTGAAATCAGAAGTGAGACTCTGTTGTAGATGGATTGTCGAGCAAGTGTGCCTTCATTGCAGAGTATACCAGTTGAAAATCGTTCACTTTTGGTACATCACACACCACTTTTGAAGTTGTAAATTAGACACCTCCTTTTCTGACAAACGGGATGGCAATACTTACACTGTCTCCTACAGCTTCAAAAGGCAGTGAAGAGAAATAAGTTGATAAAAATAAAAATAAAAAATATTAAAATTGGTACGAAACTATATAGAAAGATAGGAGAAAGATGAATTCATGTTTTGCAGGTTCTTCAAATTGCACCTTGAAAGTCTCGACTTCACTTCAAAAATTTACAGAAAAAGGAGCACACACGTTTACTCTCAATAAACAATCTAAAGACACTTGTTGGCATTTTGCGACATTACATCTCTCATCCCGCAAGTAATATTTTCGAGGCACAAACTACATTGATTTGATTCATGGCATTACTATCTGTTTCATACATCATAACCTTTTTCTTCTTGCTTTTCAAAATCAAAGGAAAAAAACCTTTTAGCATAACAATGCATTTCACAGGATAAGCGTGTTGTTTGCACAGTATGTAGCACGCTGGTTTATTGCATCCAATGTCGTATAAAATGTAAATCGTTTGATTATTGCAGCATTTTTGTTAAAGGTGTGAAGAAACCATTGGCAGTTGTCCAATTGGAAACTGCACAAGTAAAATCAAGAAAATCTGGTGGACAGTGAAACCTATTTAGGTAATCTTTAGAGATGAAAATAAAATCGGCTGCTTAATATTAAACTTGTCTTTAAAAGATACTCTGTGACATTAGTTCAATGTAGAGTGACATTCCTGCACCTGATGTACGAGTTGGGGGGAGTACGAATGCCAGTTTAATTCTTTCTCTGCATCGTTAAACTTTGACCTTTCTTTGTCCTCTTTCTCTTAATAAGAAGTGATCTACTAATGAAATCAAAAAGAGTTCATAACAATAATTCATTTCACATTAGAACTTTTCCTGGTTTTTTTTCTAGGGAGCTCATGGCATTTACAAGAAACAATAGAAGTAAAGAAACACAGAGAGCCAGTTAGATTTGTGATTCCTTGCCATAACAATTTCCTCAAAATTCAAAAATCACTATCTGAGACTAATGTAGAGCAAGTGAGTTAAATTGTCCAAGGACTAAGTTAGAACCCGGAAAATTTTGTAGCGATCCCTTGTGGGCATCAACCATGGTCGTTCACTGGTAAGGATTTTACAGTATAAAAATTTTAAACCAACATATTTCAATATCCAGAAAGAACAGTCTTCATATGTGATCATCGTTGACAGTTCATACATTTGAAATATTTTTGAGAAATTGGCCAATTTTAGCACCATTTGAGCCAGTTCCCCCCCCCCCCCCATCTGAGATAACCTGTTGACCCCTTGAGGCTCAGAGGGGTAAGTTGATAAGAGGTTTAAGTGCATGTTTAAAGCAAGAGTATGAAATCTGAAGCAGATTTCATCACCTGGATGCCAGGTATGTTTCGTTGAAGATCTCCAAGCTATGTCTACCAAAAGAAAATCATAGCATTGGAGAGTTCACAGATTAATTGTAGCTTTAATTTTAGAGTTATCATGCTTAGAAGGTTTAAAGACTTTGATGCCTGTTGACCTCATGGGACCTTTGACCTCTACCAATTTCACTAGGATTCTTGCACTCACCAAGCTGGATCTACATACTAAGTATGAAGTTCAAGAAAGATGTACTTCTTGTGTTTACAAGATTTTCAAATGTTGACCCCAAATGACCTATGACCTCCACCAATTTCAATAGGGTTCTTGTACTCAACAAG
The DNA here is from genome assembly GCA_000934455.1 of Apostichopus parvimensis. Classification (NCBI taxonomy): domain Eukaryota; kingdom Metazoa; phylum Echinodermata; class Holothuroidea; order Aspidochirotida; family Stichopodidae; genus Apostichopus; species Apostichopus parvimensis. The sequence goes on from KN885342.1 coordinate 93,667, forward strand.
CTGAATCTACATGCCATGTATGCAGTTCAACAAAGATGTACTTTTTGAGTTATCGGGTTCACAAAGTTTTCAGACTTTGACCTCTGTTGATCCCAAATGACCATTGAACTTCACAGAAAACAATAGGCTTCTTGTACGCAAAAAGACAGACCCACTTACCACGTATAAAGTTAATCCACCATTAACTTTTTGAATTACTGTGTTTACAGCCAGTGTCACATACATACGCACACATGCCATCACCATGCCATCACCACACCATGCCACATACATGCCATCACCACGCACACATGCCATCACCATGGCATACACTCCTTCAGGTTAATGGAGGAATAAGTTTGCAGTACTATGGTTGGCACAAAATGCAATCTTTTGTGTGCTTTTGGGAGAAACCTTGAAACCCTTCTTTATATTTCCTGAGGTGAGATGTATTCAGTACCGAATAATTATTCGGTACTGAATACATCTATTAATAGACGGGACATCACATCATACAATTATATACAATTATTTCTCGTTAAAATGTCAAATAACTTTAAAAGGACCGTTTGAACAAGGTATACTCTGTGAAAATCTAAAATCACTGTCTCGCACACTGGCTACCCTCTTGACAAAACATCACAACCAGTGAAAATAACCTTTTTGCAGACTTAGCACTTCTCTCTGACGAGATACTCTTCCTGTGCAAAAGGGTACAAATCTAAAAAAAAAAAAAAAAATCATTTTGCATACTTGGCACCATCTTGACAAAACGTCAAAAGTCTGTAAAACTTAACGTTTTGCCAAGACATACTGGCCGTGTGTAATGGTGAAAATCTGCAAATTACCATTTTGCACAAGTATTACCATCATGACAAAAACTTAGAATATCTGAAAATTACCGTTTTGATGTGATCAACTAAATGTGCAAACTAGTGACATGAACCAAAATTAGAATTTTGAACACATTGTACCAACACTCAGAGTGCAAAGTTTTTAATGTTCAAATTGTTTACAGACCCCCTATCTGCTCTCATTATGATACACTTATCCCATTTATTCCAGACTGCATCCATATTTCACAGGCCCATGGGTTCTCAACCTCTCTGGGACAGCTTCCCCCCACCCTCCCCCACCTTCCCCCCACCTCTTGCCAGTCCGGATTCAGCCCTGATTAGAAATATTTATGAATTTTCATCACGTTTGGTTTTTAAGACATTACATAGTTGTAACGAATCCTTGTTCAGTGATGAACCATAAACAAATGATTTGGACTCTACTGTTGGACTTCATAAAAAGTACAAATATTTGCATAAATTAACATTTCCGTATTATAGATATATCTGATAATGTGCATTTAATGTGTCTTAACTAATAACCTCTTTTGACAGGACTTTGTCATATTTCTTCAGTATTTACTCTGTCTTGGCTATCTGGCTGCTGTTGTTTCACAGCTTTTAGGAAGCTCAACTGCTCCGGAGTGATTATATCGACCGAGTTGGAAAATATGGAGTGATCACCTCCTTCGACTACGACTCCTCGTCGTAGAACATTATCTAGGGGAAGATAAAGATAATTTTATCAAAATTTATCCCCAAAAAAAAGAAGAAGAAAAAAAAAATAGTAAAGAAGACTGAACTCTTACAATTTGAGATAAGTTTGATGAATAGGAGAATAAATGCAATATTGCACTTTTATGTGATAGCGTTCTTCAAGCCACTAGACTATGGAAGACTTTTACATATGAGGTAACTTTCTCAGACTTTTCATGCTGATTATTACTAGGGATTTGTTGAGGTTTCATTATTTTGAATAAAGCAATCATGTGGGACACAATCTCATTGTTCAGTTACAAGATTCATAACTAACAGGCAAATTGTCTTTGTATGTTCATATTTCTTATCAAATCACCCATTATCATGAAACCAACTTGTTTACGCTTTTTGAAACAACATAACATCGAATATAAACTTAGAAAGGACAATAGGGAATTGAAGAAGATGATACATGTCATGATAATGGAACAAGTCGAATATACTTACATGGTTATCATGTTAACTATTCCGACAATATTTCCTTACACAAATTTCATGGGATGAACACTAATTAGTAGATATGAAGGTGTGACAAAATCCAACTTTTGCTAGGTCGCAGCGGTGTGCGCAAAGTGGGACAAGGCCCCCCTCCCCCTGTCCCTCTACCACCAGTCTACCATCAACAGTCATGGAAAAATGGTTCAGTCGGGGGATTTTGAACCCTAAGCCAGGACGATTTAGACCACTGCAATGGGTGTACACCCATTTTCAACCTCAAAAAAACAGAGTAGTTACTAGCACAACTTTGCACTTGGACTTAGTTTACAGTATAAATATGTCTTAGAATGCACCCTTTGACATTTAAATTTTGAATTTGAATTTTTTTTATGCGTAGTACCCCAAGACTGCCCTCTACGGGAGTCAGATTCAACATACCCAAGGTTACACCCATCTATATCAAACCTTTCATTCCCATCCAGCTCTTCCAAATATGTTCAGCCCGTACCTAAGTCAGTCGGGAATTTTAAGAATTTGGCCCACTCTCCCTCAACCCTCCCCCCTCCCCACTTTTGCGATCTTAATCCTTTGGAAAACTATTATGTAATGCTGCACACCTCAATGGTGTAGAATCGCAGTGACCATCAACTAATCTGCAACAATGTTACACATCCTGGAAATCACCGTATGTCAGTGATCAGTAATCTTAAGACTGCCACACACTGCCTGACAGATCACCACCTGACTCTATGCGACCGTCTTGACCTAGTTTTCGGTTGTCGTGAAGACCTACCTATTGGCATACAACTGATCCACCCCCCCCCCCTGCACTGACCGATTGATCAACATACACAAGGAATGTCTTGCTGTTAAAGACCAAAACCTAGTGTAGGTCGCATGCTAATTTTTTGCCCTGTGATTGGTTACATTTGATTAAACTATGCAGTTTTTCTTGCAAACCACCATTCCCCCTCCCCACCCCCACCCCTGCACTGACCGATTGATCAGCGTACACAACGAATGTTTGCTGTAAAAGACCAAAATCTTGTGTAGGTTGCATGCTCATTTATTGCCCTGTGATTAGATACATTTATTTAAACTATGCAGTTTTACTTGCGAACCACCACCCCCCCTCCTCACCCCTGCACTGACCTATTGATCAGCGTACACAACAAATGTTTTGCTGTTCCGTAGGTCGCATGCATATTTCTTGCCCTGTGATTGGCTACATTTGTTTAAACTATGCATTTTTATTTTCTATCCACCACCCAGTGCCAACTGCTTGTTGGGCAAAACCTTTGTGTTCTGATGTGGTTCTTGATCACAGGGGGGGGGGGGGGGGGGGGCAGAGACAGAAATCAAGACTCACCACTGAAGTCATCTCTGTCTTTTCCAGTCTTCCTTTTGTACCAGGCAATGTTTTCCTCCGTAATTCCTAACCTCGATAAAAGTTCAAGAGCGATATCAAATTGCACTAATTTATCTCTGTCTCCTTGGAAGAGTAGCATCGGCAGTTCATGTTGTCGGAAGATGTCAACTGCAGTTTCTGCCTGAAATTATTAAAACGCATAGAAAAACTATGAATTCCCAAATTTCATTAATCATAAATCAAGCTCATGGTATTTTGCATCGTACACAAAGTGTGCATGGGGCGGTTATGGGGTTGACAGGCATCGTACACAAAGTGTGCATGGGCGGTTATGGGGTTGACAGGCATCGTACACAAAGTGTGCATGGGCGGTTAT
>KN885343.1:29229-40099 GCA_000934455.1 Apostichopus parvimensis
CAGCAGTGCCTTCAAGTTATGCTTCCGCACTTGGCGGAGAGCTAGTGACCAATCTTTTGCGGAGATGAATCAATACAAAGCAACACTTCAAAAGGGGGAAATGTATGGAAGTAAGACAATATGGTTACTGCAATGGTTACAGTGACCTCAATTTGACCTCTACATGCATAACTTGTACATGGTATCAATAGCCTTGCAACTAAGTTTGTGTGGAACTTTTAACGTGATGGCATGAGTTGTAATTTAATATAAGGCAAAATGAAGCATGTCTTTGTTGAACCAAAACTGTTTTCGTTGCTCAACTTGTGCGGAGCTGTAGGTTTGCTCCAGTGGCGGAGCTAGGGGTATTGGTCAGGGGGGGGGGGCAAGAATGGTATGTAGGGGCGCTTTCGACACTATCTAAGCGGAGCGCCACTACAGATTGGCGCGGAGCGTACAGAAAATTTTTGAGTAAAGATACTCCCTAGATCGCAGGAAATGACCCTTTCCGGGCCTTGCTAATTTGCAGATAAACGAAGAATAAATAGGTGGTCGTCGCCATTTTGTCAGAAAATTACACCAACAGAATATGACAAATGTCAATACGTAGATGAGAGCGCAATAAAAAGTCAATAACCGCGAATAAGTAAAAAGTAGTAAAAAGCTGAAAAGGGCGCCAGCAGTCCATTTGAGTCCGTCAGGGGGGGGGGGGGGGGGTATCCGCCCCCCTGACTGTATGGACGCTCAGCCACTGGTTTGCTCATAGCCAGAGCTCATTTTTAAGAAAATTTTGAAGGTTGTCCTTTGGACAACCTTGCCGTCATATTTGGTTGACCGAAGGATTGCTTGGTTGTACAATGTAAGCACCAAAAAATGCTACTTGAGTTGCTTGACGTGGTACTTCGCACACATCGTGTGTAATAAAGTTACTGAGTACATGCCCGGGGACTATTATATATGTTATAGTTTTACGTACGTCCTGCGATTTTCAAACACTTGGGAGTTTTAAAATGGAGCGCCTTGCGCGAGAGATGTATGTAGGTAAAACGACAATGTATCAATTTAGCCTTGTAGGTGAGTACCGTACCGTTAGGCTACGCAGGCCAGGTCTATCGGCCTTAGTGAGTAGTCTTACTTTTAGCCAGGGACGCAAAACCTTCAAATCCAAATTGCTTCCTCTTACATTTTGGGGTAAACAAACCCCAAGTACACCCACTCACAGCTAGGCCTATGAAAAAATAACAATTTTTGGAATGAATATCTTTCTTTCTTTCAAAAACCAATTAATTCTTCTTGAAAGAACCAAATTCCAATCCTTTGCACAGATGATTGAATTTGTTTGAAAACAAATAAATCATAACAATCAACGCAAGTACTTCGTTAACAACAATTCCAATACAGAGATTTTCATGATAAAAATAGTCAATGGTGGTATCTTAATTGAGGCTTGTGATTTGCTTGGCTAATAGCCCATATCATCTATCGTTCTCAATTAACACAAAGGGTGTTGTTTAAATGCAACTATTTGTAACTATATGGTAACAAGTCTACGGCAAACGAAATTCGTGCTTCAGAATTTGAACAATAATTTTGTTGTTGTATACTAGTTACAGCATTCATCATTTGATTTTTTTTTTGTGTGCACAAGGCTATGATTTTCAGGGGTCATTATAACTGAGTATTGTACGTTACTTTAGAGATACTTTAAAGTGCATTTTTTCATGGAGATCTGTATGGATGCACGTTTTTCTGAGCGGACGCAAGCATTCTCAAGACTTGGTAAAAACAATGAGTGAAGAGTTATAGATATTTTATGTGTATGAAACTGCTCATGATTAATCATGTTGGGTTGCGGGAATTTCCTGGTAGTGAAAACTGATTTCTGTAATCGTTTCCGATCCTTTCCAGAAACAGAGGGTCAGCCCAGGGTATACAGCCTGAGCATTGCAGCAACATAAACGAACATGTTCACTTGTTCCCTTTTTATATGACAATGGTAAATACAATTTGAATGGCCAAATCTTCTGTAGTTAAGCATATCAGTATTTTGGTATGGAGATATTTTACTTCTGCTTGACAGTATTCAGTTGCATTACATTGAACAGTGCTTACCCTCCCAGGGCCAAGTAACTGCAGCCAGCAGTTCTTTCATGTATTTTGCAATGGTATTGGAAGGCTCAAGGTTGTGTTTCATGTGCTCTACTCTGTCATGGCTGTTAGCTCCTCTTGGGACAAATCATCTATTCCAGCCAAAACAAAATGACACATAACAGCAGAAAAGAGTTGGTTATTTCTGCACCTAACAGAAGCTGGTCACATTAGTTAGAAAAAATATTTTAACACAACTAATTCCAAAGGTTCTTTTGTACCGCCATGTTTAAATACTTACCAGTTTATATCTATATACAATTGTAAACATTCCTCTTTGAAGAGACGTATGATAGGGCAGTGACATCTCGAATGAAAACTGTGAATGTGTCCCATTTGGAATGTTTAGAAAATCAATGCCATAAGGAGTCCCTGCCTTGGGGCATTCAGTGTATCGAGATTTTCAACACATTCATGATCTGCTGTGCCTAAAATGGTAATATAATCTGCCTAACTAACAGTGCTCCAAAACCTTCTTTTGGGGGAGTATAATCGTAGTATAAGAACAGCATGAGATGTAATAATCCAACAATTCATATTCATGTCTGTTTTATTTTGTAAAGCTTATAACATCAGGAGTGCAAAGCTGTGACCTAATTATGTGGTGTTTCATGTTTACATTTCTCATGTGGATAAAACATACATGTGACTAAGGCTAGAATATATATACCTATATCATTGCATGGATAGGCTTAGCCTAATTAACTTAAATTTTAGCCAAAACCTGTTAGAGTTTGACACACCATAACCCCCCCCCCCTCCCCACACACACCAAAAGCACTGATTGTTGATCAATTTAGATTGAAGTATAGTCTAGATTAAAATTAACCATACACGAGTTACATGGTTTTTATAAATGAATAGTGTAAAATTATCATTTTCTCAATCAATTTCACATGTTCAGTACATATAACCTAATATAGCTTAAGAGCTTTAGCCTAGCCTCGGTAAGTTTTACACTAGGTTAATCTATGCCACTACAATAAATGCGTCACATGCAAAAGCTATATAGTTTCTTCTTTCACTGTCGGCAATCACTAGTATAGCCATTTCCCCAAACATGTAGACCACTAGTGATCTTAACATATCCACTGTTTAGCTTAGGCCTAGTCTTTTTACAAGCGAAGGCAAGCTACGGGGTCTAAAGTGCGCTGACCCAAGCGTAAAAATTGCTGTGTATAAATGTGCGGCTTTCGTTAGGTGTGTCCTCAGAAGTTACCGTACCGTTACCGTACGAGTAGAAGCGCCCGTGATTTAGCGAAGGTCTAGGTCTTGCTACGTATGAGTATGACAGACAGTAGGCATACATTTTCTTAGGTCTAGTCCTGAAGGTACTTAATAATTTAGCTAGGCTATTCTATATCTCATAGTCAGTACTGTATATAAATACCACATCAGGAAAAGGATCTGGCCTCACCTAACCTGACAACGTAAGGGCTAACGTTAGGTTATACTTACAATATCGCGCGTACTGACTGTATTACAAGACCAACAACCAATCAGAGGCGAGGATTGCAATATGCTAATAATCTATTTTAATTAATTCACCAGAGTTATGTTAAGATCAGGTTTACCGCACTGGATTAACCAGGCACCTTGCCAAGATTATGTTAACTAACGTAGACAATATCCAGGATAATGTAAGCAAATTGTTGACCAGGAAATTTTCACCAGGTTGTTTTTTAGAGTGTACTGTACTGTACTGTACTCAACTGTTCTGAACTTTACTGTACTGAACGGTACTGTACTGTACTGAACGGTACTGTACTATACTATGCTATGCAACGCTACGCAACGCTACACTACGCTACGCTAGACTAGAGACTAGACTAGACTAGACTGTACAGTACCGTGCCGTGCCGTGCACTGCACTGCACTGCACTCCACTGCACTGCACTCCACACCACACCACACCACTCCACGATACGATACTATACGATACGATACGATTCGATTCGATTCGATTCGATGCTATACTGTGCTATGCTTTGCTATGCTATGCTATGTTATGTTATGTTATACTATACTGCTCTGTGCTGTGCTGTACTGTACTGTAATGTTATGTAATGTACTGTAATGGACTGTAATGTACTGTAATGTACAGTATTGTACTGTGCTGTACTACCTACTGAGTTTGATATAACAATTCTTTTCGTACTTAAAAATAAAGTAGTTGCATCTGTAGCAACTAACGACTGCGACAGACATTACAATGAGGCATAGGGTTATACAACAACACGGACTGCCAGTTTCTTCAGTTTAGAAATACCTTTACCAAGATCTTTTTTCTTCTATTTTGCGACAAAGCTTTCACAAACTAAAACAAATTGAGAAACATTCTCGTGTTTTATTTTCTATAAAAACATAAATAAATACTTAAAATGTAGTAATATTGGCATATAATTAAATTCCGACTTACAATATTTGCATATAATTGAATCAAATTTCTCAATTTCTCTAAATAAGAGATTAATTAGCTCATACCTGCAGTTTGTCTGCATCATACCAGAAAAGTCTTTGTTTTGTGTCATCTCAACGACAATGGATTTGATACAGTAGGTTCCCAATGACTTATCACATTATGTATATAGTAACTGACAGAGGAGTATATAGTCGTCGAGGCTGAAAGCAACAGACCGGAGCGAAGTGTAATTGGAAGGGGGAGGGGGCGATGATGGTATGAGCTTATCAAATCTCCTAAAGGTTTGAAGGTTTTTATTATACTTAGACCAAAAAACTATAATAAAATAAAGTTAATATTTAATTAGGATGATTGGTTTATATGTACTTATACTATGCAGCAAAATACGTCACATTTTGGAACGATAAATTGCATTAAATGTCTTTCATTGAAGGATAAATTGCATTATGATTTGCATATTATTTGTTTTATTAAAGAAGGAATTGCATGACAGTGCGGCTAAACCGTCGAGTTAATAATGTTACCGGTACCAGATTAGATAAGGTGTTTGTCGAGCTTAGACTCGTGTCAGAATGGCAGTACATGCAGTGAAGATGAACGGAAGTAAATGCAGTGAAGATGAATGGCAGTGACTTCAGAGAGATGTCCGCATTATTTTACAGATTGCCGATATAATCAGAACAAATAATCGCAAAAAGATGATACAACCAACGGCGTCAAAAGCCAGATTGAACCTCGGGGACGATTCTGTCACCGGGCCCTTCAAAACGTTTGTAGTTCTTCCATAATTATTATAATGAAAATGGTGATGTATTATTTTTCATATTTTCCAGGGGCAACTGATTGAAACAGTGCTCAAGAGCTATAACCTCGGACCTCGTCCGGCATGGGAATATGCCTACAGTTTTGAGAACGAAAGTTGTTCTATTGAACCGGGCCTGCGTGTCGAATGGGGGATTGATCCAGGTCCCAGGGGCTAAAACCACGGTCCCGCTCTTGTCCTGCATGGGCATATTGAGAAAGAAACCTGCTCAGTTTTACCTTTCTAACTTGACGTATAAGACAGCTCAACCCAGGCCTACTTTGTTTCCACGGACCCTTTCCTGGGTCAGTGGCGATGAGGGTCATATATCCCCACCGCCCCCCCCCCCCAAGCCGGAGACAGTCACTGATCCCTGGCCAGGGGCTGTAACTCGATCCCTGTTCCCATATGCATGCCATACAGGCTTTTCCCGTGTAACCAGAGTGTGAAACGTTCCACATTCGTGTTGGTTTGCACCTATACCAATCACAAATAAATTATCAGTAAAATTATTTCTGGAATTTCTGGAATTCTGAAGGAAATCGGTGCGTTCTTATGAGAAATGAAAAAAGCCGCTATGGAAAAAACAATCAGTTAATATTTTGTCTAGAAACAAAGGGATTAAGAGAATAGAGAATCAAATTTGTCTAAATATTATTGAGACATGGCTGTTCATTTGTTTGTTCTCTTTTATTGATTTCTCTAAATGAATATGCACGCAGAGATTTGTCTTTTTACAAGTACTTAACCGAAAAATAAAGAAAATCCATGCAATTTGACCGTCACATTTTTTTATTAACCAATTATTTATCCCCACCCTACATCACCCTACCCTACACCCCGCCCCGCCCCTCCCATGGTCCTTCAAAAGATATGGACGATGTGTTTTACTGTTTCTCTCTGTACTCTCAGCCAGCTTCTCCGTTTCAGAAATATGTTTTGTCAAATCGCGAAATCTTAGTAAAACGTACGTCTTAATGTTATTTGTACTTAAGAATGTCAGTGTGCTGTGTGTGAGTATCTAACTTTGATTTCAGTGAAGTCGTTTATTTACCTCAAATGAAGATGAATAGTTGTGCGCTATATTTCTTGTTCATCATCTTTGTACAGTATAACTCAAACCAAGACCGTGTACTCAGTCAAAATAGGACATATATAGACTCCCAACCGTATCAAACTTTTCGTATTTTTTTTTTTGGACGAATGAGTGAAAACTCATCTTTACAATCATCTCCGACAGTCTTTCTTCTACATCAGATGTATAGATGAACCTCTGTGCTCTATATCTCTCTCTGGTAAACTAGCATCGGCTTTTTACATTATAATCAAACTGAGACCATGTACGCAGTGAACGTACAAAATCTAAGATCATAGTCATAGATAAATATTTTTCGCAACGCTTTGTGACGAATCGGTGAAACTTAAGTTACTTTACTACGTTTCAATGTAGGACACGGAGGCTGTGAGAAGAAAGGGGAGAGGGCAAGGGGGGGGGGGGTTGAGATTGGCCTACCGACTTTCTGTTTCATAATCGGTGCTGCACTGGGTCAGGGGATGAAAACGCCATTAGGTTGAGTCACGAAAGGCACTAATATCTTTTTGATCGCGTAAGTAGTAATTTCGTCCGTTTTACGAAAGCGCGGCTTATTTCAAGACACCTTATCACTGCCATGGGGATCACTGTCTCGGTAGCAATATATTCCTGGTAGGACACAAACCGGGACAGTGACGTGTAGCTTGAAAATCGGTTGGCTAATTGGTGAAGGCCCGGTTAGAGGAAAAGCGTAAAGATTTGATGTGTCGACCACAAAAAGTCACATTTAGGTTAATGCCAGACGTGTAAAGGAAAAAACGAGGGATGGTGACCCTGCCAAGCTACATATGAGCAGCTGTATCCCTAGCGAAATCCATCGTTCTAATAATTATATGATTTATGTTGTTATAAAGCACGACGTGAAATTCATTACGTTTTAAATATATGATTGAACATTGTAATATTTAGTAATACATTCATGTACTTTGTCATACTTACAAATCGTCCTGTGTGTTTTTTTAATGTGTAACATTTAAATGGCACATTGCAGAATTATTCATCATCAACATAAATTCAGGAAAGTGAAACAGCGAAATTTGATTTTTTATTTAAGTGGGAACAGCGACCTCCTTTGGTTATTTCTTTTAAATTGCAATTTTTCGTTAAATGGGAAAGAAACTGGCTGGAATTAAAGTACTCGTTGACATACACGTCCAGTTGTCGATACCATACAGGTCCCATGGTGGAAGCAACCTTGTGTTCGTATTCCAACCACAACTAAACACACGCATCGAGGGTGGATCTTGGCTGTCATCCAATGAAGAAGCTGTTGAAGAGAAAATTAGAAATGATAATAGAACAAAAAATATACATAATGGGAAATGATACAACAGACTTTGTAAAAACGACGGATTTGTTCAAAGGTAAATGAGCTGTTATGTATGGAGGAGATGGAGTGGTGGAGTAGAAGGCGTGTAGAGGAGGGGAGGGAAAAAGGGGGGGGGGTTCCCTTTTTGTTATTCTTAAAATTTTGAATCAGAATAAGTGTTGTTCCTATTATTTTATTTTGTTTGTTACATGTTTGTTAGCTAGTCCTGCCCACTGTGTACCCTGTTGTACTATACGGTACCTGTTAATATGCTAGCTAGTATAGTAAAATTCTAAAACTAAGCGATGATATCAAGTGTGCTAAAAAAAAAAAATTATTTCTTCAAATTCATCCTTTAAAAGGGCGACTTCAGGCACAAACTTGATTTTATATTTTCTATTGTGATACGTTACAGACCGGTTATTAGCACAGCTCTCACTCCAGGTTATAAAATATCTATAACCAATGTTTAATTTTTCCTCTTTAAACATTGGCAGCACATCAATAAAAGTGACTGGGCTATATAGTCTAAAACACAAACCATTTTAGGTCAGTTTCTCAGATGCAGCGCAAGACTTTTCATGGTATGAAATGATACTGTATGTTTAAAAAATATTAATTTAATAAAGAAAAGGCAAATTGTGTTTAAAGTCACCCAAGCTGGGTGCTCCGTTGTGTAGATGAAGTTAAAAGAACATGTTTGGGTTCAGCTATTATAATATATAAAACAATAAGTCAACATCAACATTTAGGTCTGCACTGAGAAGCTGACGTCATCGTCTCATTTAACCTTAAAGGAGCATTACACAGATTCAGCATACTTAAAAAGTTGGTACCTTGAAAACCTTAACAGCTATAGAAACATTACTAGCGCTCCAATTTTTTTCATTTTGTTTTTACAACAATGCATCAAGACTTACAAATTTGCATGAAGTCATTCGGTAGTAATTTAGCTGTAAGGTAGCTACAAACAACCTGTGATGTACATTGCGAATGTACGTGCTCGAAAAGGTACGAAAATATACCATGCACTGCCGTCAAACTGCAATTAAATTGTTTGAGCAACGGGAAGACACGTGACCTTTAATTATTAATTACATATTTAAATCTTACCGGAGAACAGATATGAATTTCGAATTTGAATGGGGACTTCACATAAACCACTGTCCGAACCAGTTATGATTTTGACAAAGAAGACACCAGAATCATCGTTAGGGATTGTGCCATCTTTGTCTCTCTTTACGCTGTAAACCAATGCGTCATACTCCTTGTAGTAACTGCCCGCGGGTTGTATAACATCGTTATAAACATAAGCCAACACAACTGCCGAGAAATAGAAAAGGAAAAAAGAAAGAAAAGAAAAACAATACATATATTAATATCTTGTTGAAACAAAGGGATGCACGCGATGTAAGTATTTAAACTAGATTTAAATTGATTTTGGGTAGATGGGGGGGGGGGGGACTTTAAAACATGGTCTTTATCATTGAGAAACATAATGGGGATGATTGCTATTCGATCTCCACCGTTATTTCTCACATATCGACGGTTGAACCTTATCAAAGCAACCGTCAAAGCTATATATAAGAAGCTGTCAAAGCTAACATTGTTTTTTTTTTTATCTCTCTCAATCTAATTTGACAGGGTATAGGATCGACGCGCGTGTTGACTGCTCGATAAAATGTATTAGTAGGATATTCAGCTATGATCAAACTATTTGACTCTTGCTTTGAAGGGAAACAAGTCCACAATGTTACTTGAAAATGCCATATCTGAATTCGATGTTCAGCTCGCAGAAAATATAGCTATTGTTTTGAAGATAAACAAATCCAAAATTTTATTTGAAAACGCCAAATCAATATATTGTTCCTATCTCTAGATACGATAAATTAAATACAATGTAGTGTGAATGGCTATCCCCCCCTCCCCCTTCCCCCTCCCCCTTCTCCCCACTTACTCTAAAAATTGAATCACAGTAAATTATGTGCGATATTACCATGATAGATGCTTGCCAAAGTAAGCTATACTTTTATATAATAATGTTTTTGTTTTTGTTTATTCTTGAAATCTGATACATTTGTATTGTTTGCTTATAACTCACAATGTTCATTGCATTTAAAATGTCCTCACAATGTTACAATTGACAGAAATATGATTTTCTTCTGCTTATAAATAATTTATATTATGTAGAAGAAAAACAAACACAGATATGTTCCGTTTAATTGACATCATAACGTCATTAAATCCGCTGTTGCCAGATGCCAAAATCTCTACATATCGACGGGATACAAAACGCTATAACCATATGGTTTTGACCGAAAGATGCGGAAATATTCAGCAGTTTCCTAAAAGAAATTAATTCTAGCCATCGGAATTTACCTTTGAAAGGATATCATCCAATTCGACAATCCGTTCATAAAGTTTTAAGCCATTATTAATTTCGGGAAGGAAACTAAACAATGATTTGTACTATTTAGCTTTCATTATTTAGATTCCTGTCATTAACAACTCCTGTAAAAGTCTATACCGACATACAAATCTTGCTCTGTTGGGGAGGATATATAACGTGGTTGAATTTCACCCTACGGGAGCTATAGTGTCATGAAATTATGCCATTTATAACAGTATGATGTTGTGAATTCTTTTTCCCCCTAATTCTTTACATTTACTCCCTTTTTAATATTTCCATGAAACAGCATGTATACATCCTACTGGTTAAAAGCATCATCAACATCATCATCATCATCATCATCATCATTATCATCATCATCATCATCATCGTCATCGTCATCGTCATCATCATCATCATCATCATCACCATCATCACCATCAACACCATCATCACCATCATGATCATCATTATTATCACCATCATCATCACCATCATCATCAACACCATCATCATCATCAACACCATCATCATCAACAACATCATCATCATCAACATCATCATCATGACCACCACCATCATCATCATCATCATCATCATCATCATCATCATCATCATCATCATCAAAATCAGCAACAAATGTTACAAAAACAACAATAAAAACAACATCAATGATAAATTATTAGCTGGTGAAGTATACTTACCAATATTGGAATTGCAAAACTGCT
>KN885344.1:0-15668 GCA_000934455.1 Apostichopus parvimensis
ACTCGTAACGACGTTGATGACAGCAGTAACTTTAAACAGTAGAGTTCACTTCATTAGTAATTTGAGTGATTCTGCTGGGACAATGCATACAGTTATGAAACACATCTAGCTAATGGTGTTGACAGCCCGGTCGAGCCCTTGGGAAAGATATGTCACTGGGGGACCTTCTTGATGTCATTTTGCCATCAGTATATAAAGAATATGAGAAGGAATGACTATTTCTTCCATATTTTACTCAGGCCCCCTAATAGACCAGGGGCCCTGGGATTGTATCCTCCCCCCACCCCCAATTCCTCCTCTCATCATGCCTGAATCTATCTTCTTTAAGGAATCATGAAGCTTAGATCTACTGACCTCCTTAATGGTGTAGTTTAATTGTTTCTTTATTTCCGTCTCTTCTTTGTCCATATCTCTACATGCCATTTCGTTCTTCCATCTCGTTTTAACATCTCTGAAGTTGGTCACCAAACTCCACAACCTCTTCTTCCATCGAATCACACCAGGAATAGCTGGAGGATGATAACAGCAAGAGCTGATAATCAGATTGTAACAATAATGTGGATATGTCAAAGGTCATTTGGGAATAAACATCCACACAGCTAACAATGATAAAATTTATGACATCATCTCTATCTTTTTTCAAAACCCGGCTAGCACATTGAGGATGAAGTTGGGGGGGGGGGGTTGGGGGGTGTAATGGGTTGCTGATTACTCACCTTCGACATTCCATGGCATGTTATGTTCTGGTGGTATACCACTGAGAATGAATAGCCTAACCGTGTCTACTCCATACTCTGCTATGCTCTCCTCTGGATCAACTCCATTATATTTGGATTTGCTCATCTTGTCCCATTTTATCTCTACCTTCTCTCCTGTCGACAGAGATACTGGTTCAGAGCCTACACAATAAGGGAAGAAACAAAGAAGCCAAAAACAAAATAAATCAACCAAAGTTAACCCAAATGTAATGGTCGACGTCATTACAAGAACAACCTGCAATGCACAGAACTTGTCATCTAGTGGATAAATATTTTGAGCTATTACAGCAACTTGTACGTTTTTTAATTCGTGCTCTCGGCTTAATTGGGAGGTGGGAAACCGACAGAAATACACGAAGACAAAAGACATGAAAGCAATTTTAACTCACCACTGAAATCAACTTCATCTTTTGTAAGGTATTTTACAGTAGTCACAGTCTTATAACTCTGTCCCATAACAAGACCCTGCACAAGAAGACATTTGAATGGTTCCTTACAAGCTACCATACCTTTTTCATGTAGAAAATGGTTGATAAATCTTGCATACAGCAGATGCAAAATAGCTGTAAAAGTCAATGAAAATTATCAAATGAATTATGATTGTCAACATAGTCGGTCCTTCTGAGTGAGTCCCCGCAAAACCACAATCTATAAGGAAGATAAATGAGCCTTGTATTTCGTGGTAAAGTTCATCACTAAATATCATTTTAGATCAATTCACTTTCTAGAGAATCAATTCTGAGACTTTCAGACAGCAGAAATCTGTTTGAACAGTGGCTAGCAGTCACTATTGTGTGGTTTTATTATCATTAGAAACACCAAATTCAAGTTGTCAGTCCACTTTTTGACAAAGAAAACACTAAACCTGTAAGTTGTACAAAATGCTCATGATTGTATTTGGCAATTCAGTATCACACACACACAGATGACTGTTACTCCTTTGTCATCATCCAAGCTCAATTGTTCTTTCTACAAATGTATCCACCATATACACAGAGAAGTATTACACCAAGTATTCTGCTAACTTTTACACCTTGATGAAACACTTATCTAACACTTACAAAATAATTAGATCAAACACCCAGCTTATGTTCAAACCTTGATAAAACAATCATCTAACTCTTACACATACAAAATTGAACCCCCAACTAATCTTTCTACCTTAATGAAACACCCAGCTAACTTTTTCACACACATTGAACAAACACCCAGCTAATGTTTACACCTTGATCAATCACTCATCGAACTGTCACACACAGACTGTTCAAACCCACAGCTAATAATTATACCTTTATTATACACACAGCTAACTCTTACACACATATTGAACAAACACCCAGCTAATGTTTATACCTTTATTATACACACAGCTAACTCTTACACAAACATTGAACAAACACCCAGCTAATGTTTATACCTTTATCATACACCCAGCTAACTCTTACACACACATTGAACAAACACCCAGCTAATGTTTATACCTTGATCAATCACTCATCGAACTGTCACACACAGACTGTTCAAACCCACAGCTAATAATTATACCTAGTTATGATACACACAGCTAACTCTTACACACATATTAAGTTGAACACACACTTAA
Organism: Apostichopus parvimensis; assembly: GCA_000934455.1. Classification (NCBI taxonomy): domain Eukaryota; kingdom Metazoa; phylum Echinodermata; class Holothuroidea; order Aspidochirotida; family Stichopodidae; genus Apostichopus; species Apostichopus parvimensis. The sequence continues at coordinate 2,362 of KN885344.1, forward strand.
TGTATACACCTTGACCAATCACTCACCATGTTCCTTTCCTCCTATGTAAAGGTCAACTGGCATCAACCAATCAACTTCCTTCTTTGAAAATATTTCCTGGCTATTGTTAGCATCTGTATATCGGAGAAAATACCAAGCTGAATCGACAAATGTATCCATAGTGTCTGTTTCCCTGACTGCTGGATTATTGCACTTGGGACATCTCACATTGTACCAGTCTTTAACCTCTGTGAGTGGTGAAAGACCCTTGCTAGATAATGAGTCTAACTTAGGCAGCACGACTGGGAGGTCATCGTCTGGCACTGGAACGGCCTACACAAATGAGACAGAAAGGAAAATATGGGCAACGAGTCCATCATGCTGTAAAACTCTGGAAAAACATGTCAACAAAAGAATAAAGTCTATTCCTAAAAGTTAAGTGAATCTGCCAATTCTGTTGATGTTTTTTTTTTGTAAACAAGACTCTATCAACCTTTCTGGAAGGATGCGCCAGAAGAAACTGAAACTGAGAAGTGAATGTATCCCCGGTATCTCAATTGACTTTCTGACTGAGCGCTAGAGATAAACCATAAGTTGGAGCAAAGGGCACGACAAAATCGGAACCTCACTTTACCTACGTGGAGCAAAGAGAAGGACAAGCAGGTTGGGTACTCAAGACTTGGGCCTTGAAGGGTCAATGTACCCCATTAGAACAAGACTTTGGGGCTACCTTCTTTTGGAAAGTAAATAGGCCCACGGGGTTGCACTAATGAGGTATGTGGACCCTAAAAAGGCCTAAGGGTCCATGGACCCAATTAATGCAAGACTGTGGGCCTAATTTCCTTTGTGTGCCAGATTGAAATCTCTCTCAAGCTGGATTTGACCTGCCAATTGCCTATTGAGAACCCCTACTCTAGATGAATCCCGCTTACCTTACACTGGTTACAGTGTATAATGGGTATAGGAGTACCCCAATATCTTTGTCTTGATATTAACCAATCATACTGCCTTGGGCTTGTTTGTTGACCTCCGAAACCCTGGTCTTTAGCGTCCTGCATCACAGCGTCCCTTGCCTCGACACGGGACATTCCTGAAAACTTACAGAAAGACAAAACCCCAAAAAAGGTTTGAATATATACAAACAAACACAACGTAAAATGTATTTGAAGGGAAAAACATAAATTGTTGCAGCTCAATGTACTCTGGTAGACTCTACAGACTAGGTGAATTTCTCTCTATTTTTGGTCCTGATACTTTGATCACATGCCAATCATTTATATTTGTAATCATTATGATATGTCTCATAGAGGACTGCAGTAATGCATCACTACCATGATCCATAAAACCCCTGTATCACAGAGGACAGCAGTAATGCATCACATACCAACAACCAGAAGCCTGGGAGGAGGGAGGATGGTGACACAGTAAAGACAGTCATAATGACACTGGAAGCTGTCAGTTTAACCATGTTGGATGTAATAACTCTAACAATGGTATCATGACTTTTCCTTATAGTTATTGGTGGTGTTACAATTTGAGTCTATACAATATTAACTGCTATGAATTTAGTTACCCTCATCTGAAGGAAGTTGTTGTATGAGATCGAAAATACTATTTAACTTATTTAGCATCTTTCAATAGGAGTTTTACGGTCTGAAAGTGAAGTCACCTGAAGTTGGGGATTGAGCCATCCAACCAGTCTATACTAATAAACACGATGTACAACTAAAACAGTTATCATGGTAAAGCGAGGGAGTTAACAACCATTAATAGTAGTCAATGGATTTTGCTGTATAACAATATAATGTGTACTTGAAATGGCTAGACAAGAATCCCTGCCACAGCATCCACCTGCCACTTTCCACCTGCCACTTTCCACCTGCCACAGCATGCACCTGCCACTTTCCACTTGCCACACCATCCATTGACACCACTTGCCCAGATAGGAGAATGAAGTACCTTTCCTGAGTTCACAAGAAACCCAAGATTCTGTCCTGATTCTTTGTTTTCCAGGACATTCTCGAAGTGAAGTTGATGACGTTCAGCAAATGCAAGGTCATCTGGTGATGAAGATGGTATCCCAACATGCATTTCTACATTCTCTTCAAACTGGACAAAGCTTGAAACAAGGAGAGGAACCATCCTCCCGGAGAACGGGTTTTCTGCATAGATGTTGAGATTTATGTCTGGAGATAATAACAATGTAAACAAGTAATTAAAAATTTGACGAATCCAATCAAAGAAGCAAAAACTAAAACTTCATGTGTAACTAACATGAAATTTGGTGATAAATCCAGTAGGGTTATCAGTAGGAATCCAGATATGTCCTCTTTCCCTCCATCTTATGTGAGAGTCAAGTCAACAAACTTTACAACAAATCTAGATTTCTAGATTGGTCAAACAAAGTTGATATCAGCACAGTGGAAAAACTTTCTCAACTGTGATACGGCCATCTGGCTATACCAATTTGAGCACAGAAATTAAAATTGTGAATATTGACTATCCTTCAACCACTCTGATCTGAGATAGATCTTTCCAGCATTCAAAGTACCAATTGGTACCCTTCAAAAGTCAATTTTTCAAATAAAAGGAAGGGAAAATCCCTCACATTAGATATCCCCCTCCCCTTCCCAGGCTGGGGAAACTTGTTATCCTCTCTTAAGATAAAGTATGGTAACCTTCTGTGGTACAAGGTTGACTGGATCTCTCTTTATTAAACAAGTCAGTTATAAATTTGAAATCACTCATATTCTTAGCAATCAGACCCAGGAATAGAACATCAAGGAAAGCAATAGCTGAAAATAAGAAAAATTCTATAGCAGATAAATCCCTATTATAATATCAATATGAAACAAAGGAATAATTTGTTTAGGGTTTTTGTAACATTTTTCTAGTTTCTAATTTTTTTTCCTCATAAACTAATGTAATAAGTACATTTCAGTGTATAAAATCTGTTACAAATTTGCATTTGCATAAGAATTTGCCCATTCTGCATAGCATAGCATTTTGCTATGGGAAATTGTAATAATTATTCTCTTTACACACATCTAGTGGTAAGGTTTAGCTCACGAACTGCTAACACTGTTTTAGGCAGTATACTCCATACAGTGTAGGTTACTTCATGAGCAAACTAAATGGATCATGGAAAATTTAGTAGGGCTGGAACAAAGGCACAATATACACACAACCGCCGACTTTAATATGAAAACAACTATAAGGAAGAGTTCCTCACCGAGCTGGTTTGAGTCTGAAAGTACCTTCTCTTGAGCTATCGGATCAAGCTGGTTTAGAAACTCTGGTTTCTTTAAGAGGGTGTGAGTCGGAGAGAGAACGATGTAAGCTGCACCGTAGATGAGCTCCGGATGAAGAGTGTGGACTCTTAAGACTGGATCAACTCCTGGGATTCTAGTCTAAATTAGTAGGATTAGTGTAAAATGTACAGGTTAAACATTAGAAGGGAAATAAATTACGATGTTTTAATTTACTTTTCTGAATATTGAGAAAGAGAAATACTTTAAAGTAGATTTACGTGGTAAGTTTAATAGATAATGATTCCATGAGCTAAAATTTTAGAAATCTAATTGTTTTGCTATCTCAGTTCTTTTGATTTGACCTGAAGATACATTGTCAATTTCACCATGCAGTCAACTTGAACCAGACCCTACCCCCTCCCCCTCCTGCAAGTCCCCAACAAGTACATCTTTCAAAATAAAATAAATCATAATAGTAAAAAAATCGCTGGAATAATTATATAAATAATAACCAACATGATCAAACTTCTCTTAATTGTACATATTTTTTTCTTCTGACTCTCACCTTCAATTTGAAATCCAAGAGACACCCTGAACAATCACCAATCCAGTTTCTTTGCATAGATTTGATAGAGTTTGGCCAATCAGGGAGATTTTCCAAGCCATCCTGTAGACCCTGAACAGTATGAAAATAAATTTGTTTTAAAGGAACTATTAAATTATTCCTCAGAAGCAAAGCAAACATTGCAGAATTCTCACACGATGGCATATTTGTCACCATACCACCGATGTTCACAGAATAAGTAAACCTTACACTAATCCATCACTACTGCCAACTAAGCCAGTTTGAAGGTTACTACTTTATTGGAATCACACATGGACCAATTTTACTAGCATTTGAAAATTCACTACAACCAATGTCTATCTACTTCTATATGACAAAGAACCCAAGAAGTGGACAAAATTGTTGTATTCTTGATAAATCTATCCATGTTCATTTTATATCGCACTAAGCACAACAGTGACACATTATTACATTACCTGCTATAGAAATTCAAATTTTATAGTTTAAATGCTTCTAAATACATCCTTTGTAATCATGACTGTAGGTCCAATGCTCGTTTATCACAGTCACTTCTAAACACTAATGCACAAATACTTCTAAAATGCTACATATAATAGTGAATTATCTGATACCTTTGAAAAATGAGTCATCTTCAAGAACCACTGCTTCAACAGTTTCTGTTGAACTTTGGCACCTGAACGCCAAGAGCAGCCTTCATCGTCAACCTGTGAAAGAAAAGATAAGTTGACCAACAATAATCTCTTGGACTTGATCTCACCGGGAAGATTAACAAAAGTATTGATAAATTATCATGATTGTTAAAAAAAACCTGACATTTTAATGAAAGTATAGCATTACAACAAAATCCTGGACTAACAGGCCAAGTTATGACCAGAAGCTGTCTTCTGATATGAAGAATGCAGATATTCCACTTCCAAACGCTATATTGTAGTTTGCTAATTTCTATCGTGAACTGTGAATATTATAATGTGCACCATAAGTAAAATGTATGTACTATTTACCAGCCTATTTACTCTCTTGTGATAAGTGGATGAGCAGTGTTACATATAATAATGTCAAATCCATATTAAACAGAGTTTGGATAACAGAAGTCCAGATAATCTAGGTTTGCTATACTCACATCAGATACACCTACATTTCACATTTACATTCAGTTCACAAATATCTTGTAGACAAAGTTTGTGGAGGTAAAGCACCTGCTCCTACCACTGTTTTTTTGTAACTCTCCAAGAGTAATTTTAGCTTAGTATCTTCCTCAATATGAGGGTAAAATGTGAGTCCCAATGAACATTACTTTAAAGTTTACACCTTACTTCAGAATGGAGTCAAGTATACAAGCAGGGCTAACTACCCGTGAACCAGTTGTCCAGATGCCATAATGTACTTTGAAGTACATAAGCCCGTTTATTTCATTTTCAAATAATCAACAACGTTGTTTGTAATATGCCTCATCCTTAATATAAGCTGTAATGTGATTAAATAATAATGTGCCCAGAGCACATCAGGAACCAATTTTGTCAGATTTAAGTGAAATTTCTTTCTAATTAGATATCCACAAATGATTGGATTTCTTAAATTGATCAAATGCAATCAGTATTCCAAAAAAAAAAAAGGTTTGATAGAAATGACATGACAAAAAGGTTACCTGTTCATTGGCTAGGACAGTCTGGTCAACAGGGTCCCAGTTGACTGTGGCCTCCTTCTGATAGGCCAGACCAGACCGGAAGAGTTGTAGAAAGATGAATTGAGTCCAACGATAGTACTCTGGAGAACATGTTGTTACTTCCTATAATGAAGAAAAATGATTCTTAATAAAGGAAAGCTGGAAGTGTGAGATTAAAAAATTGTATAATCAGAGATTGTGAAGCTAAGAAGATTGATAACATGTTCTGTTGGTGGGATAATCTGTTTACGTCATGCTTGCTGTACAATAAATCATTCACAAACTGTTATTTTTAAGATAATTACTTACCCTCTCCCAATTGAAAGTTGTTGCAAGATCTTTCAGTTGCTTTCTCATGTAGGATATGTTGCTGTAATGAAAACAGGAGAAAGGAAACAGCATTAATAATATCAAGTGAGCAATTTTTCCAATCAAGGAATAGGAGGATGTCACAGTTGTCTAAATTCACCTTCAGCCTTTCCATAGTCAAAACAGTGTACAGTAGCTATGTTACCACAGCAATGCAACTGGTCAAATTTGTCAAAATTAGTACTGATTCATAACTAATGCCGCTGCTTGATTTTGTTACAACGCAGTATCACAACCAAAATCATTTATTGTACATTTGTTCCTTATACAGTGTTGTCGTCTCCTAGAGTGGTGTAAAACATTTGCCACATTTGAACTATTCATGATACCATTTAGCATTCCATCTATCTTTGCAGGTATTTAAATACCATTGATTTCCTCACCTGTAAGTCCAATCATCTGGTCTCAAGTTTCTTTCAATGGCAGCATTTTCAGCTGGAAGTCCAAAAGCATCCCATCCCATTGGATGTAAGACCTGCCAAAGAAAGAAAAAAGAAAAGAAAAAACATTGCTCACTGGTAACAAACTGCTTATCTACTGACAGAAACTGTACTGGAAAAAGTCTGTGTAGGTAAATGTATAAAGTTAGAGGGCCTGACATTTCAATGTTAGCAGGATCTTCTTCATAGGCAAACTGGATTAGGAAGTATGTGATTCTTTATGAACCATCTCATTCTTGTATTCTGCAAATTAAAAACATGACATGTAGACCATACACACAATATTGTTGAAAAAAATTAGTACCTGAAAATAGAAAAAAATGGCCCAGAAATAAATGTGACAGTTGTCCATCCTACATTAAGACCTTAACCACTTTCTTATACAGATGCTTTTATCCATTAATAACAAGACTTAACAATCAAATTATGAGCAACAAGGTTTTTATATACTTCCATTGCATTTTCCCTCATGGTTCATTCCATGCATAGCTTAATCTATTAAAAATCAAATATTCATTACAAAAGTCGATCAATGCCTTTTAGACTTACCTCCTTGCCCTTCATTCGATGATAGTGAGCGATGGTATCACTTATTGTGTAGACTCTTACATGTCCCATGTGAAGGCGACCAGATGGATAGGGGAACATTGACAAAATGTAAAACTTTTCCTTTGAAATCTGAGTGACAAAATTGACAGGGTAGTGTATCAAGAGTGAGCCTATAGTTTTGTATTTAACAAAAATACAAAAACTTAATCCCAAGGATAAGAATGTATGGTATATAATGCAATGTAATATTAAACATTTGTATAACAATTTGAAGTCTAATAGTAACGGGAATGCATGACCAGATGGAGGTATCTGATGATAAATTTTAAGTATCTTAGTTTAATGCCATTTTACATACCTTCTTCTGCAAGTGCAACTTTTCAGTTTTGTGCCTCAGATTATGCAGCCAATAGGTTTCAACCTTCTTCACTGTATCAGACGATAGCTCGGGCTCCTGAAGAAGAAATACATCCTGATTGGCTGTTTATATTTTCAACTGAGTCAGCTGTTGGATTTGGAACTGTTTGCCAGTGATCAGAAGTATAATCAATTATTTAGGACTAGACTAGGCTGTTTTTCCCCTTTACTTTCTGGTATGCACATTTCTTTCTGATTCACAAAGACTTTAATAAACTTTGGCCAATTGTAAACAGTTACTGTAGGCTATGGAATACTAAATTAGGCTAACATAACAAATTCAAAGTAACACTATCACTAGTAGTAGTACTAACAGTAACAGTAACAACAACAGACTAGCTCACCCACTTAGCATCAACCATTAGGAATCGGAAACGGGACGCATAAATATGCTTTTCCCTTCCCAGAGGTAATCTCCGTCTCAAACTGGAAGTAAAAGTAGCCGACATTGCGTCTTCTTTTCGATGGATCTAGAGTATGCTACATACATTTAATCCATGTCATTTCACGTCTGTTTCATGGAAGCTGCCATTTTGTTTACTCGAGGAAAATTGGTTTCAGATTAAATTGATATTATAAAACACTACATTAAACTTAAAAATATACAAAATTATTTGTTTTAGTAGTTAAATTTATTAATCAAGATTAATATAACAGTTACTCTTGGAATATATTTCTTTTTACAAATTTAAATTTAACTTTGCATCCTACTTTAGCGCCCTCTTTTTTTGGAACCAGTACCCATTACATGGTAAAAATTTGACGAAGATTTATATCTCCTTGAATCACTTGAATCAGTTCCAAATTCATTATTTCACTGAATAGAAAATGTTTAAGATGGAGTTCTAGTAACAGAGGCAACATTTTAGACTTAGAACTGTCCTCTTTCTGTCATTTTCTGACAACATTCAGACTGACTCACACCGTTGTAGAACTTGTCTCGCAAAATCACATCCCTGCACACACTTATATTACAGGCTATATACGCACGATTCTTGGTTGTGTAGGTTAGGTGTTAAATTTGTATTCTAAAGATTTATACAGTCTGAAATTCAATTTCCTTTGAACCAGTGCGTGAACGTTAAATACAATATGACGATAAGAATTTCAAACTATGTAAAACAAGATCTTGCAAATATATGAACTAGCTTAGGCCTAGCCTAGCAATGGCAGTGACCATGACATGTATGCTAGACTACAACAAATGTGTGTCGTAACTGACTGAAGCTGAACACTATAGAGGTGCCAATAATACAAGAGTTTGTTTGAATCATTTTGGGGTCCAATGCCTGTGTATCTCATAGACAGTTTTCAAGTAGGCTAGGCTAGCGTGTGCTTCAAATTTTCATACATGATTTTGATATTATATCATGAATACACATATGCCTAGGCTAGTTCGTATCTTCAACATATATAGTCAGTATTGCGAAGTTCGGAACACTGCGAAGTTCGGACACCCCTAAGAAATGCACAATTTCACCCTGGTAACCTACAGCAAGAGCCAATTTCACGAAAAACTACGAAGCTGCAGTTATTTTCTCTCCAAAATAACCTGTGTGCTAGCAAGTACTTACATATTTGTCTCTAAAAGGAAGTTATAGTTTTGGGGTGTTTAAATCTTAGGTGTCCGAACTTCGAAGTGTCCATGCTACTTCTATGTCATTCATGTGGAATAGAAAGAAGTCCAGTTAAAATTAAATATTTTTGTTACCAGTTTTCATGTTGCCACTTGGAAGAGTTTTTCAACTGAGAGACAGAACCTTAATACATCCCCAAGAACCTTAATTACATCCTTGGATCATGATAAACTGTTAGTTAAGTTTGTACAGAATTCATTCAACCTTTCCTTATTTTTTCTCAATAGGTTTCAAGATGACTCGCTTAGGAAATGGGCAAATACCCAATGCCCACTACAGTAAGGGTTACCTTAATCATGTGAAAACATGGTTCAACCAGCCGATGCGAAAGAAGCGCAGAAGACGTACTAGAGTCATCAAAGCGCGAAAGATTGCCCCCAAACCAGTTGGTGGACTTCTTCGACCAATCGTCAGGTGCCCAACCTTCAAGTACCACACAAAAATTAGGGCTGGAAGGGGATTCAGTCTGTCAGAGCTTAAGGTAATATCATTATTCAATGTCAGTTTGCATCCTGTCACTCTTATTTAGCATAGAGTGAGAGACCACGTTCAATTCTTCCTAGATGTCTCTCTCCAAAGCAGACTTGGGGCAAAGGGAATTGAAGTGCCTGAAATCCACAACTGATTGCAATATATCAACAAAGTCATGGTGGCTATTACATTTATGGGCTTAAATTGAGAATAAGCTGATATGGGGCAAAGATTCAAAACTTCACGTCACTGTCCATCGACGCAGGAGTCAATGTGCAATTTAAACAAGAATTGAAATAGCACAGAGTGACATGGGAATATGCGCTTGCTGTACGTACCAGTTTTTACTATGCAATTCAACATTCAATGGTTACTTGTGAGTGCATTTGTCTTCAATCCTGCGTGTGACTTAAATATTTACGAACTCAAAAGATGAAGACTTTTGCAACATTCATGTTCTGAATATAAACTCATGGTTTGAAGTAGTGATGGGAACGGTCCAAAAATTTGTTCCCAGGTACGGGTTTGCTAATTTCAGTCATTCACCCGGGTGCCCGGTCATTCAACCTAATACGTAATTGGGCCTATAGGGGCATACATAAGCCTAATGTTACTATGTATATAGGCTATGCATGTATGTATGTATTTTAGATCCTCCTGCAAGCAGGAACTCACGTAGAAGCCGTCATTGGCTCATCAAAGCCGCAAGCTGACCGAAGTCAGTTCTTAGATTCATATTTAATGTCCTTGATTATGAATTGTCAATTGTCAACAACTTATTATGCAGGCCTTCAGTCACGTATAATGTTGAAACAATTATGCTTCAACAAAAAATACTGATTACCGACTATTGTTTTCATAATTGGGCCGATTCCTATTTCGATTATTGGAAAAAGAGAAAATATCCCTTTTGTACGAAATTGGCAGTGTGACTTATGTCTGCTTTTATTGTGATAGCATGAATACAAGATGTCATTTGACATCTAGTGATAAGCAAAGCATTTGTGTTCCATTTTTCAATAGTCTGCAGGAATCTCCAAGAAGCATGCACGTACCATTGGTATCTCTGTGGACCACAGACGCAGGAACTTGTCAGTTGAGGGCTTACAAGCAAATGTGCAGCGCCTTAAGGAATACAAGTCTAGGTTGATCCTCTTCCCACGAAAGCCAGGCAAGCCTAAGGAGGGCGACAGTGAGGTATGTATTTGTATCTAACTACTCTGAATGTTTCCTTTGCATTTTAACTTCTTGTTAGATGGTCCAAACTTAAATGCTGTTACCTATTAAGGTTTATGCAGGGAAATGTCCAATAGATGTTCAAATCTTGAAAAGAAACCTACAATTCGCCATGATTTGTAAGCATTATTTTGTATTAAAATAGCAAACAGGCTAAACGTCCCGTTTGTAGGAAGTCTAAATGAATGGGTAAGCATTTCTCCCTCAGAAAACTGGAAATGAAGAAAATTAAGGGAAAGGAAAATAGCAGTTATAACATCAGTCCTTTTTCTTTCTTACATGCAAAGTAGGATATAGGAAGAGAGATTTTGCTGCAAATAAAAGTAGCTACTTGTGAACAGATGTCAAAAGGGGACAAAATTTTAGATGCTTTTCCAAAGATTCATATCAATGTAGATGTTAGCAAACTACAATTATGCAAAACTAGACCACTAACGGTTTGCAATATTTGTGCAATATTTATCCCATATTTGTGTTAAATATTTATAAGAGTTCATTAGTTTGATCATTTGCAATCTCATTTGAGAAATACTTGCTAGATTAGGTAAACTTAATCCCAAAATTATGCAAAATGCCCCTCAATTCTACTTGGTTATTTCAACAGTGTTGTAAAACTAGAGAGTATTTCCTATTCTGTTTTTACATCCACATTGCACTGTCTGTACCACAGTTGAAATTTCTCAAAATAGGAATATGGTAGATGTGTCACCATGGTATGAGGGGTCATTGGTATTTGGCAGTAGGCATGATATATTTTGTTGTTTGAAATTTTAAAAAACTAAACTTTTGACAAAGATATAATTCATGATGTGGTTTGTTTGTTTGATGCAGGAGGCAGAATTGAAGATGGCTACCCAACTCGAAGGAAAGGTGATGCCAATCAAACAAATCTACAAGCCAGAAAAGGCCAGGGCAGTGACAGAAGAGGAGAAGAAGACCAGCGTCTTTAATGACATGAGGATGGCACGAGCTAACGCAAGGCTGTTCGGAATCAGGAAGAAGAAGGCTGCAGAAAAGGCCGAGGCAGCTGCAAATGCAAAGCCAAGGAAGTGACAACAGTGAATCTGTGAATGTAAAGCCCAAAATAATGAAATAAAAAGAAGAAAAACAATTAAAGAATCATTTGATGTTTTTTTTTTGTATGTGTTTGTTTGAATTCTTATGTAGTTTGCGTTCCTGGTTTATGTAGATCTAATAACAATCAAATATATTGGATTTGTGTGTTGCAGTTCTGTGCCAAGTATGCATATATCTGAAGTGCATGCCAAATTTAAGAGACAAAATGACAGGTTTTGCAATAAAGTAAATATAACTATGTCTGACTTGGATGATTATAGCTCTACATTTTGGTAAGATTTCTTTGATTGAATCCCCTGAGAGACTTGATGTTTTCTGTGACGGCCAAACTAGCAGTTCAAGTCTGGTACCCTTGTAAACCTCTCAAACTCACATCTATTCATTGATGAATGGCATTTCTATGTCAATAACTGTCACAGGACTTGACTGTTGCTCTATTTAATGGCTGAAAGGGTTTTCCACTGCCACTAATGACCTGTCATCAACTTTCAGAAGGCTAGTACCTTTGCAAGGGTCAAGCTATCTGGAACTCTTTTCTGATGTTCTTGTACTCGACTTTGCTACACATTTTCCTCAGTTGCCCTATCAATCAGGTGAATCCATACATAAACTTAAAAGGCAAGGAATCACTAAGCCTGCTGGCTTTCTGTTTTTTTTTTGTCTAACATTAAAATACAGTATTTGACAAACATTTGAACACAAACATTGATCGGAAATAAAAATGACAAGACAAATTCATTCTGATATTTCAGTTCAGCAAGCACTCTAGCAGCAAACAAATATAAAAGCTAACTGGATCACTACAAGTTCACCAAAAATTTAAACTGGTTGGGCAATTTTGCAGCAGTATTCTTGTACTAGAAATGTTCAGTTTCCTTGTGAACCTGAATCTATGACGTCCCTTCTTATAACCTTTCTTAGACCTATCTCCGCTGACCAAGCGTTGCAACCATAGTAGGCTGATCCTATTTACTAAAAGTGTTCCTGGTCAGGTAAATGTCCCTGTGGACTGTCTTCGGAAGCATATTAATAAGACTTGAAATAATCATGATATGCACTTCTGTCATTTGTTTGCTAGGACCCATCGTTATAAATGTAGTTAATTGCCGAACATGGTTAGGGAGTCGAATAACCTTTCTGCCAGTCTGTTAGTGTAGTTCTGTTGAACAAATTAACCCTGCTAAGTATATTAGCCCTCACATAAGGGCTTGAGTGACCTGTGGGTGCATGCGTGGCGTCACTGCTTTACGCGGAAGAAGAGAAGCTATCTTGGAATGCATAGGATTAGAAATCAGACGGGGAAGGGAAGGAGGGGAGCTAGGGGGTGAGCCCCAATAACTTGACTTCGTAGAGATCATTTTCAGCCCCACCCCCCTCCCCCCAATAATTTGAGGATGGAAATGTTTCAACATGTATACAGAGGCGTTGAAATAATCATCATATTTTTGAATTTGGAATATGTTTATGAGCTAAATCGATGATATGTCGATTTAAATAGGTATATGTCAATTTTAGTTGCTAGAAACTGGTATAAGTCCAAGGAAATTGACTTCTACCGATTTAATTCGACATATCATCGATTTAAACTGGTATATGTCGATTTAAGTTGACATATACCGATTTATTTTGCTT
>KN885344.1:19577-33062 GCA_000934455.1 Apostichopus parvimensis
GGGGGGGGGTCAGATTCTCTAATATTGTATATAAAATTTATCATTCTAACATTCATGTGCAAATTTTCTAATATATACCTCACCTAAGAGATGTTTGATTAAGATGCCGAAGGCTCAGTAACCTTTGCAATCATGCGTATGTATGTGAGTGTGCATGTGACGGCTAGATTGTAAACGTGATATGTCAACGTGAATCATTGTAATACTTGGTAGATAGATGCCCTACGATGAGTAGATGCGCCCTATTATATTTGGTTCCCATCTCATTAATACTGATGAGTGGTCAGGGCTGCCATAAAACTCTTAAAATGTCAATATCTCTTCAACGGGATGTCTGAGTTATTTCATACTTGGTAAGGTGATGTAACTAAGTACGATTCTTACAACAACAAGTTTAACTCATTAATATTCATGAATAGGTTGGACTTAATGGGAAATCGTCAAAAACAGCTTGTAAACACGATATCTCAACAAACACAAGTTGAATCATATCATATTCATTAGGTAGATGCCCTGTGATTAGTAGATTGTTTTTGGTTCCAATGCCATGAATATTATGGGCGGGCCTTAATGTGAAATTTAGTTCATACTGGCATTGTGATGGTGGTACATAATAAGCACATTTTCATGACATCTCCAAATTTAGTCATAAATTTATATTGTAAGAAATTGCTTTTAAGAATCAACAATCAACTGTGTTGTTTATTGTGTGCATATCATGAATATTAATCAGTGACCAAAACATTCTTAATCACATATCTCTGACATAGTATGTCTAATTAGCTTTTCACATGTACTTGGATATTATGTCACTAAATAGAGTTTGTCAACATGATAACTGATTCTTGGTACCTTCTTTTATATTGCGGCATTAGTCAATACATAATCCCTCCTCATTTTGGTGTGCACAAGTTCATGAATATTAACATGTATGGCTTACCACACTATGAATATGTTTAGGCATCGGAACCAGTAAACGTTTCCATTTTCTGGTTATTTAAAGTGAATAGAATGAGCCTTTATGCACAGATGTACAAGAGTAATTTCAGTTTCCAAATAGTGAAAATGTGAATGCACAAAAATAGGGAGAATGTCAGATTGTGGATTGATTCAGAAAAATGTTTGGTCATCATGTTTGGTCATGTTTGGTCAGAGCATGTTTGGTCAGAGCATGTTTGGTCATCATGTGCAAGAGTATTATCTGGTTTAATATTGCCTTTGGCGTCACATTTAAAAGTCAGTCGGAGTAATCCAGAGGTAATTTGTATCATCTTCTAGGCTTCACCAACCGATGGGGGTGCAGGCCTTGAGGTATGGTCTAACGGTGCCACCGGACTTGAGGATCGTCACCTGTACATCGCTGCAGAGTATGAGAGGCTCCTCGAAGGTGCAGAGAGCATGGCCCTTAGGAAGAAATGTATAGATGGCTCTATCAGAGACTTTGATCGTGCAGTCAGGACACAGTTTGATTGTGAATGTAAGTATACCTGTATCTCCATATTTAATTACTCTTCCAATCAATTAACCAATTAAAACATTCTGTCATTGTATTAATTGTATTACATGATGTAGAGATATTGGTTGTGTTTGCAGTCTGTGTTTGTCTCTCTACACTCATCTCATGGTTGAAACTGAGAACAGTCTCAGTCAAGTTGGGTTTCATTCCCTTTGGTATTATTAATCTTCTGTAAATGAAGTCATAAACTTGCACAATAACAAGAGTAGAATTTCATTATGAATTGTATCCAAAGGTCTTGGTGTGGAAGTCAATTTAGCTAGAAGAATTGTTTTTTATGCCAATTTTTTATCCAGATTTGTAAGCAAGGGCCTTGGGGAGGATAAGATATGGCTTACCAAGTTACCCTTGAATAAATAAAGTGTAAATATAATAAATAAATAGTAGCTGTGTTTGGTATTGTAATTGACTTCAGAGTTTAATCCACACAAAAGGTCTTTATACAGACATCTCACACCTCAGTAATCATGAAAAGTAAGGTCAAAAGTTACCTCAGATGGTTTGTATGAATAAAGTACTAAGCAAGTAGTGCCTGCTTGTTCTGCTGAATGCAAATGTTTTCAACAGGCAGATTGGATGTAGGAAGATCCTTTGTTTTTGCTTTTGAAAACTTTACACTATAACCCACAATTGTTGCATAAATGATTACTGTATAGGAATGATGAACTTCTGTAGGCTTCTGATTGAACTTGGCATGGAGGTGTTGCTAATCGTGATAAGTTTCATCTATGTACATATCTTGAATCGGAATAATGAAGTAGTATATACAGGCAGGAATACTATGTTTGTGCCTTGTATGAGTCATAGCTCTATTTCCTATGAGGAAGTTGAGCAGAAATGCCAATGGTAATTACTCTCTGTGACGGAGAGCTGAACTTTTCATCCCTCTTCAGAGGCCTGTGGGCTGAACATGTAGTAAATTGGTAAAATCAATAGGAGATCTAGATTTAATGGGTTGTCAAGGAACCTTGGAACCTGTTCTTACTTAAGCAGTTCATTGAAGCTACTTGGTGCAGTGGTTTCAACTGAAGGATCCATATGTGGGAACCTTACATTTGCCAATAAAAAAGAATGAATTCGCCATCAAACATGCAATGTTCACTCTTTCAGCACTTAGTAGTAGACTGTTTTAATGTAAATTTGTGTTTGCATTTTGTGTGTACAGTAGCTATATGTTCACAGTAGTTTTATACTACAGCAGGTCTTGACGTAATTTATTGGACAAAGGCATGGCACATGTGTGAACAATGTGTATGTAATTGTCGGTGGGTGTCTTGTGTACCCACTTACCAGGACCTGTTTATATGTCAAATCACCTGACAGCTTTACACATGTATACAGTAGTACAGTATATCATACATGTTAGTATACAGTAGTCCCGTCTGCTAAAATGGTCACATACAATATTACTTGATGACCCCACGACCATGGTCCTAGTGCTCACCACTAAGTCAGAACTAGCTACAGTGCAACCCTTGTCCGTGGCTATTCATCAATGTAAAATAAAACCTGTTTCTTTTCAAAATCAAATTACTCACAAAATAAATCTGAACAATATAAATTACATTTTTATATTATATAAATAGGCTTAATAAGTTCACAGCAAAGAAGGTGTGATATTCAATTGTTTATCCTGGAAAATTGATCAATGAAGTAGATATGTAAACACAGGTGTGTATTGATATTTTGTATTTTTTTTAACTGTAGGGCTCCTGTTACTATAAAGACCCTGAATGGTTTCATGTTCCATCAAATTGTACAGATTTGGTGGATTCATGTAGGATTCAATCGCAGTCAAGGCTAATTCAGCATGTATTATTAGCGCAATTAAACCATCATGGCGTGTAGAGTTTCATTCCTTTTAAAAGGATACAGTACCAGAGAAAATCAATGTAATTTATGGATCATATTGTGGTGTAAAATATCGTGTACTGTAAACTAGTTTACCTGATCTAATGAAGAAACTGTCAAATGTTTTCAAGGCCAAACTTTAAATTAGCGAGTAGTTAAGGGATAGATAAAATGAAAGGTATTAGCATCACAAAGAATTTAAAATCTTTTGCATCAACAGCCTTGTCAATATTCATAATTAACAATCCTTGTTAATTCAAAACTTGGTATGGAGACTGCCTAAATTTCAACAGAATGAGAGCTAGGTCAAAGATTACATCATGCCTTAAATCATTCCTGTTGTAACATTCACCACAAATCCCAATACACATCAAAATTGTTAATATATCACTTTATCACAGCGTTTTGCATGCAGTAATTTTAGCCAACATACTATTATAAGATCCCAATGGGGAATCTCCAGTATTTTTACACAGAGGGCGTTGTCCTATCGGTTCTTATAGATCTGTAGATACGGCTCTGAATCCTCATGCTCGTAAAGAGATGGAACATATCTCAGTCTATGTGCTAGTTGCGAAAATACAGTATGTTTCAAAGGATCTTGTCTTCAATAATTAAAATGAAATGCTCAAAGTTTGAAATCAGTTTAGCGGACATGATTGAAAATACCTCAGAAACTTTCTGATCGGTTGACAACCAGACGTGTGTAAAGTTGTCAAACGAACGGTGGGCAGCACGTTTTATTGCTAAGTTGTGCTAATCTATGAGTGGTACAAACCAACTAATAGCTCAACTATGCCACACTACACTAAGTATGTGTGAATTAGGGAATGTGCTGGTAGTCTGCCTAGAAGTGCCCATCAGAGATTCCTCAAAGGCATTCTCAGTGATTTTAGAGACTGCGACTTTTGTGGAATAAGAGAAGACTGACATATGAAAGGCCTTTCGTTGATTTAGGGCGGGGCTTGGAGATCCGAATTGATCAAACCTTTCTTTTTGATTAAACTTAAAACATCTCATATAAACCAGTGATAACTCTGCACATAACTACTAAGTGCATGTTAGAGTTTACTGTGTGTCTATGATCGCTTGACGGCAAAAACAAAACATTTTATTTCTGTTGTCATTTTACAAGTATTTATTTGCTTTTAAGTTGTATTTAATCTCCATTCAGTAGTTAATGAGAATGTATGGTCCATATATTTATTATTTCCATCTGTCACCATTTCTCCTGTTAAAGCTACAAGCTTTCTGACGAGCAATGAGAAGCAGCGCATCATTTACTACCACCTCATGCACATACGCAGCCAAGAGGCGGAACAGATCCCTGGAACCGATATCAGCCTTTACAAAGAACAAAGAATCAGTGAGTCTTTTAATGGTCATCATTAGATACTTCATGCTTGGATATATACCTTCACCAGCTGGTTCTGTGTTGTCGGAATATTTACACCTTTTACAGGATAGTAATTTTTCCTACTAGATAACATAAAGGTATCAGTAATACATGAAAAATGTTTTTCAAACGTTATGAGTTTGGGTGAAAACGGAGTAAACTAGGGATTAGAATGGGTCCTATAACTTCTCAATGGCCTCCTAAGATCCATGAGAAAATATGCCAGGAACCATTTTTGTCATGCTTAGTAGCTCTCAGCAAATCAGTCTCTCAAATGTAACTGTGCAGATTTTTTTTATCTCAAAGCAAAGAAATCAAACAGAAAAGGATAACACAATAAAAAATAAATTTGAAATGCAACCTTGATGCTGCATGATAGATAACTCTAAACTGCATTTGAATTTTAAATAAATTTATTTAGAAATGCCAAAGTGCTCCTGGCTCCAAATCAATCTCTCTGGTAAACCAAGAATTCTGTGAACCAGGAGTCACTCTCTACTGTTCATACAGTGGCCTCTGTTCCAGGAACCTTTAATATCTCCCTATGTTATGAAGTATTGCTACTCTGCCCACAATGGTGGAACTAGTCTGTATTTAATACTACCAGTTAAAATATCAACTATGCAGTAGGCAAAGTGAAAGTAAATGTTTTCAGATCCTAGTGGCTCTATGACATCACAGATTTTACAAAATGGCAGCTCCCAGATGCGACTTTAAATGAAAGTATCATAGCTCCCAAACGTAAAAGCTTTATGTATATTTATAAGCTGTTTGGATATATGTTGAACTCATGAAAGTTACCTCAATCACTTAGACCAATAATTATGACTGGGTTTGTGTCTCCTTTGAAGGTGACTGGTGTCAGTATTGCCGTCTAGATTTAGCAAGTCAAAAACTGACAAATTACTCTCCTTGTGATGCTATTCCTTACAAGTTATTGCCAGACTTGAACAATTGCTAATATATAACAGAAGACAATACAATGTCTTAATGAGTATAATGCTTGTAGGGTGATGATAAAGTACTCTTGTTAAGTTTGACCCTGACTGACCATTATTTGACTCTCTAGCATATTGTCTTTCTAGCATATTCGAGGGTATATATTGATGACTGAAGTAGATGTGTTGTATTCTCAGTCCATATCCGGTAGCAATGTAATGTATGCTCACACGCCAGACTATGTTTATAAATCTATATTATGCTGTGTGTATTAAATAGAAACCAGCAGGTTTTGAGCAATGTATGGTAAGGACACGCTGCAAAAGTGTATTGCATAATCATACGTAACATTTGATGACATCTCACTGCAGTAGCACCATTTAGTATATAAGTGGGGGCTTGTCTCATTGTTTTACACTATCTATTGACTTGATAATTGCATTGTGATAATGTGTTAAATTTTTGGAAATGTCTATCTTTTGAAAAAATATCAGATGCATATTTAGAAAGTAGTTGTCTTTATTTTTGTATTAATTGTGCAGTATGGTGCTAGGAGGGAGTTGGGGTGGAGGGTGTGTGGACTGTATGACCTCACTTTCTTGGTACTAGGTATGCCACTGGTGAAAGTAAGGCACGATGATCATTTTTGCCTGAGGACTCAGATCATTGTCAGTCTGTCCCTGGTTTATTGCATTTTCATCACTTAGATGGATTTCCTGGTGGCAAACACCAAATCTTCCACAACAAAATCTACACAAATGAAACTGAATTATGTAAGTTTGTCTGGGACCTCAAAGAGAACAAGCAAGATTCTCAATAACAGGGTCAATCTTGAAACACGCCAGCACCAAAAAAAAGATTGATGCGTAGTGCAACTTGTGCCTAGAAGAAAAGCTTGCGATTATCACCCCTCACACGCAGAAAAAAAACACACTCAACAAAGGAAGCAAATGTGTGTCAAAATGCAGACATAGAACTGAACCAAGGAGGCAAGGACGGAGAAAGCTGTGAGGTTGTTAGAAAGAGAGTTTTTCAGGTTTTAGGGAATCACTTGCCTGAAGATTGCTGTAGTGCTTGAAACTTTAAGAAGCAAGACTTGGTCCTGATTCCATATTATAAATAAACATATATGTATATATATTGCAAACACAATCAGGTTTCCGAGCACTAGAACATTGGTGATTATACAGTCTTACCCTTAACTAACTTCAGCGTTATTTTGTGTTTCATGTTTTGTCAGTACCGAGATGCCTTAGTAAGAAGATCATTGAGGAGGTTTATCCCTTACATGAAGAGGATGAACTAACAAACCTGATCAGAGGATGGTATTCTAACCTTGGTTCCTTTGCCACCCAGCCTATTGGTGAGTCTTTGAGTTCTTTGAAAACTATAGCATAACGATGAGTATACCGATATAAGTGTGATGCCAGGCAAGTCTTCCTTCTATCAGAAGTTTCCTTTGCATCCAGCTGTGGCTACAGGCAGACACTTACAATTTCTCATCACCTATCATTTAATACGTAATGGCCAGGTGTAAGTTGTGCCTGAAACATGAGAGTCTAGGAAGGCTTAACTCATACGCCATCTTAATGATATTATTACCATTATCAGTTGTAATTAGGCGTGTTATGTCTTTCAAGCTCAAGTTCCATTTAGCAAAGGCTGAACAGCAGGCAAGCTGTGTTCAACTGTACACTTTGCACTGGTCTATGTCGTTGAGGGTGAGGGCTATTTTCCAACAGGTGTTTTGGTGTCATTCCTTCTATGGGGAGCCAATTTGGTTTTAAGTATGAAAAAGTGGTGAACTGTACAGTCTTAGGCATAGTTTAAGATTAATATGAATATCCTGAAATTAGCCATAGAAATATTACTAGCACTCAATGTGTTCTTTGTTGAAACTGTGAACTAGATCTCATGTGCAGTGTCTAGAAACCAGTAACAATTGGTTGTAACTCCCCTGTCTGGTAAATGCCACATATCGAACATTTCCAGTCCTGTTTCGATTTGCCTTACTCTAAGGAGATCAAACATGGTCCTGACCAACCCAAAGTCATTTCTTTATTCTAATGTGGAAAGTTTCTTACCTATTCAATAATGCCTTTGTATGGGTCAAGCATAAAGTCATTTGTTTATCCTAATGTGTAAAGTTTCTTACCTATACAATGATGCCTTTGTATGGGTCATGCATAAAGTCATTTGTTTATTCTAATGTGTAAAGTTTCTTACCTATACAATGATGCCTTTGTATGGGTCATGCAGTATTGTCCTTTTGAAGTTATAAAGATTGTGTTCTTCTTGTATGTTCACAGAGGCAATCCGTAAGTATTTTGGTGAGGCCGTGGCTATCTACTTCTCATTCCTGGGCTTTTACACCGTTGGACTGATACTGCCCGCCACGGTTGGTCTGATCTACTTCCTGGTGGATACATTCATTTATCGTCTGGGATACATGTATGCCTTCTTTGCCATTTTCAACCTCATATGGACCACAGTCTTTCTGGAGATGTGGAAACGGCACTGCAATGCCATGGCCTTCAACTGGGGCACCTACGGCGCAGTCAAGTTTGAGGAAGCCAGACCCGAGTTTATCGGACAGATCACCATCAACCCTGTCACGCAGCGGAGGGAGCCATCTTCCCCGAAATCCACCCGTCAACTGAAGATGTTCGGAGTCTCCTGGCCGATTATCTTGGTATTCCTCGTTGTTGCGTTTTTTGTCATGCTTGCAAGCTTTTGGTTTGAAGATTGGCTCAAGACTCGATTTGATATCGAATCGTCTCTTGGCCGAATGATGATGCTCCTTCCAAGCTCCGTCTATGCCATTGTCATCATTGTCATGAATTCCTTTTATCGTAAAGTAGCGGCTCATCTCAATGACTGGGGTAAGTATCTGCAAAATCACACGCTAAAAGCTCACTCACATATCATTGTCTGCTGAATCAGTAATCAGTAATAAACTCTCCACAGGAGAGATAAATGAACTGTCACCAAATTTTGTCAACAAACTCAAGGCAAGCTTTGTGGGACAGCTATATTAGAGGCAGTATTTCATCAGGATAAAATTGCTAGAAAGTTTCCAAAAATGTCTTCCTGTTGATTCTTAACTGCCAGATTATTTTGTAGACAACGGTGGGATGGAAATATAAGAATAGAGATTAGAATGAAAAGAAAACCATTGGAAATATCAAGAAAATCAAAGACAAGAATTGATTGATCCCCTTGTGACCATTCTTTCCTTCAAAATAGTTGATTTTTTTCAGATTTTGAGATATCTGGTGAGGCTAGGAGATTTTTAACTTTATTAGGTGGATTCGATCAGTTGTCAGAAAAATGTTATTAAAGGACATGTCACAAGTTCACAAGGCTGTGATACAAAGATAGATACCACAGACACTAGATATTATAATGATGTAGAATGTACCTTTAAGGGTTTTTCCATCAGCTCAGTCTTTTGGCTATTAGACCATCTGTAGTATATATTCCCTTTCCAAGGGATTTGTGATACACATTAGACGTAACATTATCATGATCACACGGTCACAGTCTCGATGAAATGGGACTGCGGCTGAGAGTGGATCAGTTAAAGTTATTTGGTTATCATACCCAGGCTCAATCTTGTGTGACTTTTCTTAGAAATTATTGATCAGGGCAGTCAACTTTAAGGAGGAATTACATGAAATATCACATTTTATTTGAGCAGTAGTGCACCACTTTTTCCTGCAACTGAAGCTTTGAAGTTTTGCAGAACAAGAAATTCACAATTCTTCCAATCAAAACCAAGAAAACTTGCCAATTGTATTTTTTACAGGCTGAGAGATATACACAAGCCAGTGGTAGCAGCAGTGTTAGGGTATGTTGGTGTGTGTGTTTGATAGAATGGTTTTGCTTCTGATTCTATTATCTTCTTGTTAATTGTCCCATAGGATCAAATAAATAATTATCATCAATTAATATGCAAATTAATAACTGTCAAGAATTTAAAGGTAACCTGGATGTGAGACAATTTTTCTTAAATTTGAAATTGAGATGGAAAGATTCAAAACATCTGTGAATGAATTTTTGCTTGAATCATAAATTTGTGGTTTAAGAATAAGTAAGGTATGTTGTGAAACTAATGTAAACTCAACTTTTCCATTCTCAAATCTTACAATAGTTATCAGGTTTCAACAGATTTCAGGATCTGAAATTTTGCAGTTTAAATTAAAACTTTGTGACCCTACAATTGGAACTTTATGCAAGACGTCTACACTATATCATAAGGGAATACCTGAAAAATGAGATGGATCGCAAAGTTGAAAGGCCTTCTGTATCTTGAAAGTTTATCTGACGGCATCCCATTTGTTCAAGGCTTTATAGGATTAATATTACAGACAGAAATCTAGATTTGAAATTTGTCAGTGTAGAAATTGCTCACAGGTTCTAATTCACCAAATTATTCCAAAATATCAAACTAGATATAAATAAATGACTCATTGAGTAAAACTACTCTGTGAGTGAAAAATGTCAAAAGCAGTTTTCTTTAAACTAGCGTAGTTGGTAGTTACTTGTTAATAGGGTATGCTTCATAGGGTTGGATTAAATATTGAGTACAGAATTGATGAGTAAAACCGTTTATGAACTAGTGAGGCTGATTGATAGCAAAACTTCAGTTAAGTGTCAGTATTTAATGTGCATATCTATAAATTGATATTTTATTATTCATGTGGAATGTCTAAGTCCATGTCTAATTTTAGTGTGCATGCCTGGTGTCTAAGTATTGTCATGGCACAAAGTTTTGTCATTCTAATTGTGGAGAGTGTTATTTAAGGTGTCCTGTTATATATGTTCTTTTTTCTAAATTCTGTTGACCATTAAATACTGAAGATTCAAAATGTATTCTGCTAGTTCTCAGGTTAAATTTCAAATATTTTACATCAGTCTTGCCGTTTTTCCCCCCACCATCCAGACCCCTCCCCCGCCACCCGCCTGCCACCCCTCTCCCACCCTCGTTAGGAATCAAAGAAGAAAGTAAATGCTCTTGCAAGTTACTATCCTTATCCAAGTTATTTGTCTGAACAATAAGTTTCTTAAAGTGCTCCTTTCGTCATTTATAATTATGTACTGCTTCAATTAATTTATCACAGCTCTCCTTACTTCTTGACACATTTCATATAATAGGCATCACATGTTTTAAATCACACTTACTCACATACTACATAGTAAATCTGCATAGTAGATTTTATCAGCCAAGCTCACTGCATGCAAAACCAATCTTCTTCTTACTTTCTGTGTTGTTTGCTGTGGTTTCCATGTCTGCCTCGTTGCCATGCAGTAGTCAGCCATTTTGTTTTGCTACACCCTTTATATCATATCATTTTAAGTTCAAGCAGTGATCACATAGCTTTGTCATTTTACTTCAATTGTATTTATTTTTTAAATGCAATAAGCACAAGGGATTTATACTGGAAATCATATAACTTTGCACATTTTTGTGTAAATGATAGGATCTCTTACAATTTGTTTCTTTATGACAACTTGTTGTCAGGGTAACCTTCTTTGTTATATATTGGTTAGGGAGAGGGATGCATAACAAAAAATAAAAGCACTGTGTCATAAATGTTTGAAAAAGAAGTTAATAAAACTGTTGTTTTATATTTGTTTAGTTTTGTAGATGGTTATTAAATGAAAAGTGAAATATTGTCATAAGCATGACCAGTTGCATTTAAGTTTCCAGAGATCATTATGAAATGACCCTGTCCGACTAGATGAATGAATACTATAAGCAATAAAATCAGTATTTGTTGTAAAATGACCATCGTTTTCAATTGATTGCCTGTCTTCTATCATAAGTTATTCTCTTAATTGCATATTATTATGATGGCCCAGTAATTACGGTGCCACAGGTCCATTATGGTCACATGTGAACAGTTGGTAATGAGGGTGATTTAGAGAAAAGCAAGTCCATAGACACCAGAAAGTTAAAAAACTCATTGAGGTCATATCTTGATTTTGTGCATAATATTGAGATTACTGAATATGATTATGAAGAGTTTTCATACCTTTGTTTTCAAAGTGAAGTAATTTTGGAGGGATTGTGATGTATAAGAATTGTATTATGAAATATAACACAGTAATTTAATTTACATCCAGTAAAAGTAAAATCCATTACAGTATGAAAAATTGAAGATAAAACATGAAAATTATAAGTAGAACTGTTGATATCTTAGACTGAGGGGTTTCCTTTGTGAAATAGAATTTATTATATGTTGGAAGGAGATTACTACGAATCCTTCTCTGTTGAATTTTCTGAATTTTAGTCTTTACTCTCTCAATCCCGTACAGAGAACCATCGGCTGCAATCCGATTATGAAAACAGCCTCATCCTGAAGCTGGTTGTGGTAAGTTTCTGTTTTTTTGCTTTTCTTTGGTTTTCTTGCTTTTCCTTTATCTTTTCCTCCAAAGTGGCCCAAATTGTTATTTCCACCTCAAATATTGGGATAAATTCTTTGGACCCAAATCTGTGTGGCTCAATATTTTTTAGGACCATTTGGGCCCACATTTTTGGGGGGTTCAAATTTTGGGGTCAAAATATATTTTTGAGCCACTTTTGTTTGGGCGCAAAATTTTATCAGACCAAATTTTTTGGGGAGTGGCCAAATTTTAAAATTGTGATAACTCCACCTTAAAATCAGATTGTATTCAAACTTAGAATACAGTTGTTGGTTAATAGCTGGTACACGTGGGTATAAATATTATGATATTGGATGATGATATACAGCACTTTAATATTCCACTAAGCAAGCAAGGAGTCATAGTGCTCATTGGGCTCTTGTTTATATCTGTAATTTGTTTTGTTTCTCTTTCTCCCTTCAGTTTGACTTTGCTAATTGTTTCATGTGTTTGTTCTACATCGCATTCTACATGCAAGATATGGGAAGACTCAAGAAGGTAAGAACTTAACAAACGACTCCTCTCCTAACCAGGAGTCAGCGACATCAGCATCTTTAGTGTGCTTTAAGCATCAACTCCAATAGCTTGCCAAAGAAACCAAGAATATGGTCTAACAGGCTGGTTTCTGTATTGACTAAAGGAAGTCTTTTTCTTTCACCACAAATCCTAACTTATAAATTTACTCAAGCTTTAGAAGCAGTCCATGGTTCTCTCTAAACTTGTGGCCACTTTCACACACAACCCTCCTTCCCCCAATCCAACCCCCTACCCTCACATAAAATCCCAAAACCCTTTAATTTATCCCTTAAGTCCATGGTTCCCAGGTAACATACACCAGAAATGAGATAGCATCTCCTAAAGGTGTCTTTCATTTTACATAAGCTGGTAATGTTTATTGCAAGTACATTCTTGTGAACTTAGATGGGTGGGGTGGGGGGGGGCAGTAGTTGGGAGCAGTTGCTCACATGCAGTTCAGATTTGCGTAGTCATATTCGTATTCCCATTAACCAGGGGCAAATTTTATTATAACTGTCTGAGTTAACATGAGATTAATACAGTACACCAATCCATAAGAATATAAATTGGGAAAACAAAGTTACCCTTCACACAAAGAGTAGTCCTTTAATATGACTCGTGTACAAGGACACAAGTGTAGACAGTTTGAGCATTGTGGGTACACAAGGTAACCCAACATAACTGTTACAGACTTCCAAGCAATAATTGCCTGTCTGTCTGTCTGTCTATCTCTCTCTCTGCGAACAAAGGAGACAGTCTAAAGATGTCAAGCCTGGACAGCTACATTTAAAAATGTTCTTTGAGTTTCTTTCACAGGGACGGTATTTGAAAGCTCTTA
>KN885344.1:36377-60717 GCA_000934455.1 Apostichopus parvimensis
CCAGGCTGGTGATGTCCCTTAGGCTGGGGGTCATTATGATCTATACATACCAGGAATCAACTGTTTTCATTAGACCACATAAAAACATTAAGAGGACAATGGGAGAGGACAATGGGAGAGGACAATGGGAGAGGACAATGGGATAGGACAATGGGATAGGACAATGGGATAGAATGAAGATAGAGCATTGACAAAGGATTGTGAAGCATTAGCATAACATGATTATTCATTAGATTATTTTATTGCAAGATTGCAAGCTTTCATTTGCCCTGGTATTACAACATTTTTTTTCGTGGGAGGAGGGGGGGGGGGAGGCGTGGTGGTTGCAATTATTATGGTAAAACATGCTTTGATATGCCTACAATATAATTGGTGTTTGTTAGTTATTTTGGCTACATTGCACACTTTAAAAAGTGCTAACTTAAAAACACATTTGTCAAGCCCTACAGCTACTGTTAAGAACATTTCAACTCTTTGCTTCCTTGATTTTGAATTACACTCGCATTCACAGAAAGAGGTAATTAAAACCAACTGTACAGGAAAACTATGCTTACTTGCCTAGCTTACATGAGAGCATCTTTCCAATAACCTCAACCATTTTTTATCTTTGTTTTGTTAGACCAGGGAGCAGCTGTTTATCAAACTGGTTACACTGATCTCAAGAGTGTTAGCTTATTCTTTTTGTTGGATGGGGGGAGACGGGGGGGGGGGGCTGTTTACTGATTTACAGCTCTCTGGTTTGAACAAGTCGTGACTGAGATAGGCTAGGCTACCTATACTGGTGCTGATCTGGTTAGGTTTGCATCGTACTGTAATAGGCCTACCATCAACATGCTGTGGGGAACTTGGGGATGCATCGAGGGAATTCCATGATTTAAACATCACATCACAAAAGGGGCTTTGAAAGCCTTTTGATGTGGGGCAGAAAAAATTCCATTTGGATCGTAATTGTGCTCACCTGCACTTGGATCCATCCACAAGCACGTCAGTCAGACTCCCTGTTCCCCTACCCCCCCCCACCCTGACACCCTTCACCCACTTCCCTCACTTTGAGCAAAAAATTGATGCCCATGACTGAATGCATACCATGCCAAGTTTCAGAAGTTGCTGTAGTTAAAAATTTGGAGAATTATAACGACTATATCAACATTAAACATTTACTTGGAGATCATACTCATACAGTAGACCATAGATATGTGAAGTTGATCTTTAGCTTCAGGTCATCGTGCTATTTAAAGTAATGTTTGGCAGCGTTATTAATCTCTTCCTCGGTATATTGGGGAAAATACTTGAAGACAGTCTCCTTGAAATGGTCTTTGGTTTCAATCAATGTCACATCTTTGTGTCCGTCTTCTGTCATTGTTGTGCATCGGCTCTGTGTGATGTTCACCATCAGTCTGTTTGGGTATCCCACCAATAAAAACAACTCAAATGCTTTGGATATAAGGTCAGGATTGGATACGAGTTCATGGTAGCCTTTTAGAATATCAGGGAAATGTGATAAGTTTGTGGTCCTGAAAACTGTGAGTACTTCCCAGCAATCCTCGTCCTCGTAGTAAATAAGACGGGCGTCCCCAGGAGACGTCTTCGGCTGTTCTACCTTTGTGCAAAAATGGATCACGCCTGGACTGGCATTGAAGAATTTGTACGGTATATTTCTGATTGTGTAGGTCGGCGAGACTCTAGTGAAATTGAGACATATCGGACTCAAGAAATAACGGCTGCCAACGTCAATCAGGTGCTTGCTTCCGGGATGGGTCAGGTCGTGGACTAAGATTGCCAGGTGGCTGTCTACGATATGGTTTCTCCACCGATAGACACTGGACCAAACACCTAAGCTTCTAAAGTTGAAGTGGTTGAGTACAGCTTGTGCAAAGGCATTTAGACCTATGCAACTTGTTCCTTTCATGGTCACTACCGCCTTCTTGAACTCGTGTATGCTTAAGTCATTGATGTTCCCTTCGGATGTAAACTCTGGTATATTGGTGAATGGTAGCTTGTATTTCATTTGCTCCACAAAAGTATTCAGAAATAGTTGCCGGTCTTCTCTTGCCAACTTTTCAGGGGTTGGTATTTCCAATTTGTCTTCCAGGAAAGAGAGGGCCTCGTGTTTTGTGAGAGGATAGGTCACGGCCTGAAAAGAACAATTAAGAAACCAGAAAGAATCTTTTATTATGAATGAAATATCTCTCAATGAAGGGTTTATGCCCGTTTTACGTTTGTCAGATGTGCTAGTTGGCTTTGTAATATAGAGATGATCATTTGCCTACAAAGCTAGGACAGTGGTTAGTTAACCTGGGGAGGGGGGAGCCAGGGGGGGCAGGGAGAGGGAGAAAGGCAGGAGATAGTGTGTGGTTGTATGGTCAGCCAAAACACAACCATGGTTATATTAATGATTTTACCATCAATAGTAAAATACCATGAGTATAGTGGTTAGTTGAGGGCGAGGGGTATGACTATTGTTCATGATTTTTTTTTTCCGGTTCTGATGAGTCAAAAATTTGTAAGATAGGGTTACGAAATGTCAGGATTCATCAGGATTGCGTCATGTTTGCAACAAAAAATGTTGGATCAGATTTTCAAGAGGTCTTTGCAACATTAAAACAAAGAGCATTCACTGTTGTTTTACAATACATAAAATAAGAAAAGTACACATGTAGTTTGCATAGCTACAGTACATAAATACCGGAAGCATGATAGCATATTATTATATTGTTTTCAAACATGGTAGCTTTGTTATTGGACTCACAAAGTTGCTATAACCTATTTCATGATATAAGAACATTTTGGCTTATTGGTTTAAAAGTGAAAAGACATATATATATATGGGATTTGGCTATTAGGTATATTTCAAAAATGTACAGATTGTACATATATTTTTGCCAAGTATTTCGCCAGTTAGGCTGTCTAGTGAATTATCTCTATCATAGACTCACAATTATAAAGTAATATAACCATCTGTTTTTAATTGATTGATTGATTTATTTATTACAGCATTAGTGTTATGTCCTAGATGCACAGTGACAGAAAATAAAGTTTGAATTGCTTCACTGTAATTTTTTGTTCTGTATTGACCTTGGATAATTAGGGTAAACTTTCAATCAGACTAGAGTTATGAAGTCCATGATGGGCAATACCAAATAATGAGAGAGTATATTCATATTATAAACATCCTCTTTTGAAGTAGAAAAGATACGATAAAAGTAAACTGATGGTTTTTGTGAAAGTTGAATATAACTTACTTCAACACTACAATGAAAGTTTGTAGTTTGCTTCAATAGTTCTTCAACACTACATTAAAGTTTGTATTTTGCTTCAATAGTACTTACTTCAACACTACAATGAAAGTTTGTAGTTTGCTTCAATAGTACTTACTTCAACACTGCAATGAAAGTTTGAAGTTTGCTTCAATAGTACTTACTTCAACACTACAATGAAATTTGTAGTTTGCTTCAATAGTACTCAACACTACATTAAAGTTTGTAGTTTGCTTCAATAGTACTTCAACACTACATTAAAGGGTGTGAAGACTCGCGCAAAAAGAAACGTCTTATGCCGGTAATTTGACCTAGTTTCGAATGAGGTGTAACAGAAGTGTTAAACACTACCATCGATCCTAGAAAATACAAACACAGCTTGCTAACGTCAGTAATTAGACACTAGTGTACAGTCAGTACATACAGCTGTGGTCAATACCCACAGCAAAGTATACAAACGATACAGCGATGGACATCTCAGGTCCAGCTAAAGATAACAAGGTATCACGTTTTATTACTGTCTGCATTTTGTAGCGACACGAACAAAGCGTCACTTGCAAGCAACAGAAAGTTAACTTTTTCAGATGGCCGCATGCGGTTTGGGGCGAGTCTTCAATGCCTTTAAAGTTTGTAGTTTGCTTCAATAGTACTTACTTCAACACTTCAATGAAAGTTTGTAGTTTGCTTCAATAGTAATTACTTCAACACTAAAATGAAAGTTTGTAGTTTGCTTCAATAGTACTTACTTCAGCACTACATTAAAGTTTGCTTTAATAGTACTTACTTCAACACTACAATGAAAGTTTGTAGTTTGCTTTAATAGTACTTACTTCAACACTAGCATTGTAGCTACAATGCAAGTTTTTAGTTTGCTTCAATAGTACTTACTTCAACACTACAATGAAAGTTTGTAGTTTGCTTCAATAGTACTTACTTCTGCACTACAATGAAAGTTTGTAGTTTGCTTCAATAGTACTTACTTCAACACTACATTAAAGTTTGTAGTTTGCTTCAATAGTACTTACTTCTGCACTACAATCAAAGTTTGTAGTTTGCTTCAATAGTACTTACTTCAACACTACAATGAAAGTTTGTAGTTTGCTTCAATAGTACTTAATACTTCACACTACAATGAAAGTTTGTAGTTTGCTTCAATAGTACTTACTTCAACACTACATTAAAGTTTGTAGTTTGCTTTAATAGTACTTACTTCAACACTACATTAAAGTTTTTAGTTTGCTTCAATAGTACTTACTTCAACACTACAATGAAAGTTTTTAGTTTGCTTCAATAGTACTTACTTGAACACTAAAATGAAAGTTTGTAGTTTGCTTTAATAGTACTTACTTCAACACTACAATGCAAGTTTTTAGTTTGCTTCAATAGTACTTACTTCAACACTACAATGAAAGTTTGTAGTTTGTTTCAAGAGTCTGTCATATTTTCTTCTTCCATTTAGAAATCCTGCACAGCTGTTGTTGCCTGGCTTTATGTAGCCTATAGCTAGCAGTATCTTAGGTAGTCTTGCTTGAAACATCTTGTCAGCTTTAATATCTTGTTTTCAGGTAGTTGTTAACATTTTCCATACTCTGACAAACAAGCCACAATACACTTCCCTATTAAAGTTAACCCAGCTACTGTGGCAGATGTTAGCTAAGTTACAGACCAATACATGATAACATGATAACATGATAACATGAACAACAAGTTGTGCAATAAACATTGCACTGGAGTACTATTGTGTAGTACTGTTATATGGGTGACCTTTGACCCCCTCCAGTTGCCCTGGGAGTGGGAGCATGTTCTTGGCCTTACCTACACTGTGTCATACACAACAGACTGAGAACATTCGTTTTGTAAACTACAGGCTTTGGTGTTTACATATTGACACAATTCAAATATTCAAAACTGAAAGAGTGTTGACCTGAACTTGAAGTGGTGACAGCTAAATAACAAGGCACCTATTTGTGGTACCATGTGGTTATAAACTGACTCACCAGCTTAAGTTGACTGTAAGTTAAGGTGCTGGCTTTTTAGGAGTAAAGAAAAGAAAAGAAAACTAACAAAGATGAATGTAATTGCCACAGTACATGTACTAGGCTAGGCCTACATTCAGGTATATGCTGAGAAATGTATGTTGGAAGCACAGAATTAATCTTAGAATGTATCTTAGAGAACAGTCCTTTGTCCTTGGTACCTGTTACTTTTAATGTAATAAAATAATATATATTGTAATAAATTCATGATAAGTAGATCTTGTTTACTTAGTAGTGATAAGAAGTAACAACCAAGCCATAAAGGTCAAAGTACATAGAGGCTGGCGAAGACGGGAATTAGAGGTCTCCCTCAAAGGCTTATTAAAATAGTCCTCTGGTAACAGATATTAGGGGGAGAAAATAAATGTATATAATAATTGAAAAATTGCCCCTTGGTAAGAAAAGAAGAGCATTGTCTCATATGATAGATATAATTAAGTCACTTCACATGACTAAACTGCTTTAATCAAGTTTGCTGACAATAAAAAAAAACTCCTAGCTGAGACACATGTTTGTAGCATTCCTCCCTTTGCCTGCTAAAACCTTCCTTCATATGACCTTTGACCTTTTATTACTGTGCCCTATCTCTTTACCCACTATCGGCTGATTATCGTTGCCAAGTTTGATCATAATTAGATTCACACCAACATGAAGAAGATTGGTGTTGAGAAACATGTATTGACCTTAGTAGCTACTATGGTGTGAAAACTTTAATTAATATACAGAAAAACTTTGGTCAGGACCAAGCCAAATGGCCTGCGAAAAATAACAGCCATTTCAACTATAGTGTTGATGGATGGATAATTTGCTAGGCATTGTGTACTAATTGTTGTCTACTAAATATTTGCCTAAATATGATGCTAATTAAAGGTCATTTGAAGTCAACAGAGGTCAAAGTCTGGAAACCTTGTAAGCTTTCAACTGAGCCACATCTATGACGAATGGCTTTTCTGTGTCAGGATTTGACCTTTCCTCTATTAAGTGGCTGAGAGGGTTTTCCCACTTCCACTAATGACTGTTATCAGTCATCAATCAATCAATCAATCATTGCAGAAGAGTACTACCTTTGCAATGATCAAGTTATCTGGAACTCTTGTCTGATGTTCTGGTACTTGTTTTCAGGACACATTTTCGTCAGATACTTTATCCATTAGGTGATTCCATATACAGTATAAACTATCAGGCTAGGTCTTAACTAGGCTCACTAAGCCTGCTGGCTTTCTGGTTCAAAAATACTTTCCAAATTTTACCATTTTTATGCCATTTCCATTAGTTTGAGCAACTATCACTGTTATTTGCGGTCATTAAATGACATACGTCATCCATGAACAACACCGGTGGTACATTGAGAAATAAACAAGAACATAAGATCAGACATTTAAAGATAATATCTTACAGGTCCCCCCCCCCCTTTTCGTTACACACGGAATCACTTTAAGAATAGTTTAACATTTGACATCATTGTGAATGGTTGGAACATGTGTTACGTGACTGCTAGCTATCTATGAGAGGGATTCAACCACTTGAGATTAACCAACATTCACGTACATAAAAGAATAGAGGAGAAAGGAGAATTTGTTCTGTTGAACTATAATCAAAACATACATTACATTAACACATTTTAATTGCTGACAATAGAGTGAAGTCGCTGAGAGCAGGACGTGGTTCCTGGTAGGTTGGCGATTGTTGTTCCGTAGAGTTGGCGCGGCTAGTTAGGTTTTCGGAAGAGCGTGGTTTGAAATTGACGAACATATATTTTGTAGAAAAGATATTCAGAAATAGAAGGTTTCAAGTAAAAGTTATTCACAGCATGAGTCCAAATCGAGAACATCCAAATGAATTATAACATCCTCCAGGTAAACGGATTGACGGAAAGTAAGTTCAACAAGTGAGAGAGAGATAAATCAGCATAGATGTATTCATTGCGTATGATACAGTAAAAACCATGTGGAAGCAGGCATGGGCAGAACAGAACGGCAATGTAAAATTTGGCAAAGTAGAACGGTGTTGACAGATAATGAAAAGATAGGCAACATGTCTAGTGAAGAGAGAAACCCTTCTTGTTTGGCGGAGTGAATAGAACTAACTCAATGAAAGCTACTGCCAAATAGGAGCTAGCACGGCGTAGCGGTTATGTTACACTTATATTAACACTGGTATTAACACATTCCTAGGTGTGCACAATCTGTTAAACTAAACTACGTACGTTGTATTAATGTATTAATACATTCCTAAGGTTTACACAATCAATTAAACTTAACTACCTATGTTGTATGAATTTATTAATGCATTCTTAAGGTTTACACAATCAGTTAAACTTAACTACGTATGTTGTATACATGTATTAGTACATTCCTAAGGTTTACACAATCAGTTAAACTTAACTACCTATGTTGTATGAATTTATTAATGCATTCTTTAGGTTTACACAATCAGTTAAACTTAACTACGTATGTTGTATACATGTATTAATACATTCCTAAGGTTTACACATTCAGTTAAGCTTAACTACGTACGTTGTATAAATGTATTAACACATTCCTAAGGTTTACACAATCAATTAAACTTAACTACGTACGTTGTATAAATGTATTATTCCTAAGGTTTACACAATCAATTAAACTTAACTACGTACGTTGTATGAATTTATTAATGCATTCCTAAGGTTTACACAATCAGTTAAACTTAACTACATATGTTGTATACATGTATGTATTAATACATTCCCATGGTTTACACAATCAGTTAAACTTAATTACCTACGTTGTATAAATGTATTAAAACATTCCTATGGTTTACACAATCAATTAAACTTAACCAAGTACTTTGTATATATGTATTATCCCTAAGGTTTATACAATCAATTAAACTTAACTACTGTACGTACATTGTATAAATGTATTATTCCTAAGGTTTACACAATCAATTAAACTTAACGACGTACGTTGTTTAAATGTATTAATACATTAATACATTCAGAACTCAATCTAAACAAGGAAAATAATAGAGACAATCAACATTTACGAAAGGAAAGTGAACTAAATTGCCAAAGACGAAAACATAAAACGGGGAATGGTCAATATTTCCTTGAAACAAGGATTACTTCAGTTGGCAACAGTCATCTTCAAACGACCATATTTAGGAGTTAAGACAAGCAATATTAACATTGTCACATTCTGTCTGTTGGAATTATATCCATTTCAGGTATTATTAGATTAGCATGGTTTCTCTTTATGTGCTACATTTATCAATGTTGTTAATAGTATGCTGAATTTGTTCAAGTGAGAATTGAGGGAAATATTTTAATACCATTTCAGTAAGGTGATCATTATCTGCAATCTTTGTGATCTCAACTCTGCCACCAGAAGTCATTGTCATACACTTCTTCAGCTTCATCTTAACCCACAGATCTTTATAATATCCCACTAGTAGTAAGTCGTTCAAAACGCCGGTATTCTGAGCTTCGAGAATACCAATGTTTAATTTTAAGGCATCTGAAAGATTCTTTTCTTCCATTGTTCGTAAAGTCATCAATACTTCCCACCATTTGTCATCTTCATGAAATATTAGTTGAGAGGTTCCAGGTTTGGTTCCAGGTTGTTGTATTTCCTGGCAAAACTGTATGATACCGTTACTGACCTGAAAATACTTGTACAAAACATTTCTGTTCTTATAAGTGAAAGAAGCTCTTCTAAAATCCAGCGAGACAGGTGCACAAATCTGGAACTGGTTTCCAACATCTACCAGATGTCTGGATCCTGTCTGAGTGAGATCCCGAACAACCAGTGCAAGATGGTGATCCCCTAAAGGGTCCCGCCAACGATACACACTGCTGGGAATCTGGTGCGTCTTGAAACCGAGGTTTTCTAAGACCGCTTTCACAAATGTGTTGATGACCATGCAGTTCCCTCCTTGAGCCAACATCATTGCATCTTTGCACTGACTCAGGGAGGGGAGGCGAGGACCCTCTTGGAAGGATAGGAATGTCATGTTGGTGAAAGGCGTCGTCTGTTTCACCTGTTGCATCAGTCTTTGAAGAAATTCTGCTCTATCTTTGCTCAGTAATTGCTCCGGATTTTGTATATCCAGAGTGGTCTGTAGATACGAGAGGGTCTCATCTCTTGTAAGTGGGTACGGTAGCTGTTTTGAAAAAAATGAAATGAAATGAGAGTAAATTAGGTTCCAATGGTAAGCAAGGATTTAACCAGTAAAATATCTTGAGCAAACGAACAAGAACGAAATAAAAAAGAGTGCAATCCATGGACTTCCTTATCGCTTCACAAACACTGGGTTTGTAAGCAGTTGATTACAGGCTACATAATAGCATGTTTAAAGTTCATGCACCTCATTCAAATTATCTCTACACTGGAACGTCCTTGTACCTCTTCAAACAATGGGTATTGTAACCAGTTGATTACAGGCTACATACTAGCATGTTTAAAGTTCATGCACCTCATTCAAATTATGTCTTCACTGGTACTCCTTGTACCTCTCTAAACTTTGACCTAGCTGATTCTACATTGTAAGTACATCTACATTGTCTTTATGCAACATTACCTCATCATTGTATTCATATAAAAAAGTCACTTTCTCTGCTTCGTTTGACCTTTGACATTTCAGTTTGAAAGCCTTCAATGTATAATTAAGTCACTGTCACACAGCTGGGCCATACCAAACATAAATCATATCAGGGGACTGGTTCATTCACAAGATTTTGACATATATATATCATCACTAAATTGAAATTGGCATTTGACTTTTGAGATCAGTTACCATGGTTACCACATATTTTG
Organism: Apostichopus parvimensis; assembly: GCA_000934455.1. Classification (NCBI taxonomy): domain Eukaryota; kingdom Metazoa; phylum Echinodermata; class Holothuroidea; order Aspidochirotida; family Stichopodidae; genus Apostichopus; species Apostichopus parvimensis. The sequence continues at coordinate 46,464 of KN885344.1, forward strand.
ATATAGCTAGTTGCAAGTTGCAGACAGTGTGTTTAATGAAATCTTGTAACACTTCTAACTCAAGAAGAAGTGGAAGAAATGTGCCAGTGATATCTTACTATAATATTATAATTCGTTCATTTTGCACTTACACTGCAATTTTCCCTCATTGCATAGCATGGGGCTATGGAACACCGGATAAATTATTCCCTGTTTAGGCCTTGTCTGTCTGTAGGTCAGCCTAATTAGTCTAACTGTAGCACCAGGTGCTAATAGCCTAACTTGATAGTGCTACAAATTCAATAATACAAAGCTAACATACTAACCAATCGGCCTAATACTAGAAAGTTGGCTAGCCGGTAATAATCAAAGCCTACACCTCAAATAAGTTTTCATGGCTTGTTACTGCATAAAGTCACACTACTGCAACAGAACTGTTAAAAGTGATACCAAGTTAATAGGCCTACAGTGTGTTAATTACTTTGAGACTCCCATGTAGGCAGGGTCACAACATTGCAGACATTTTGTAAAAGATTATGCAGATTTACTGCCAGTTCAAACTTGTGTTAAACATTTCTGAAAGTCTAACAAACATTGCATTTCTTCTGGGACATTGACCAACTATAATCTGTTCAGCTGTGACCAACTATTAAACTGTTTGCTCTCAGTGTTTCACAGGAACAATATTGGTTGCCATGTAGTCTGCCATCATATTGTTTTAGACTACAGATACTGTACACCTATAACAAACAGATTAATTGATTCAGAACAACAACATAAAGACAACGTTGGTTGAAGTTATTCCGTCAATGAGTCAGGTCATGTAGCTATTTCGTGTATAGTTATTTCATGAATAGCTATTTCTATTTGTGTCAGCTATTTTGTGTATAGATCCATCATGCAGACTTTCCAACATTAAGGAAAATTTATGAGTGTGATCAGCGGCAGTGGGGGAGGGGTCTAAGGGGGTGTCCCCCTCCCCTCTGGAAAAATTTTCGTATTTTTGACTGCCTAGATGCAAAATGGTGCATTCTTTTTCAGTTTCTCTGAGTAATTTTATATTGAGAATTTCATCATCATATATATATTATTGAACTCAACAAGCATGACAATTCTCATCGAAGACTTTTCTTGAATCGAAAGTAATCACTTGCTAACATAATTGAACATTTATATCGGAAATTGAAGCGCACTTCTCAATCTCTAGCTAGCGTATGCATAGGGGCACTTATCGGTTAAACAGTGGATGCTAGACGAAACCAAAAATATTTTAATTATGCCGCTGACCTGATTTTAGACCTAGGTTTATATGGATTTCGCTCCATGGTTGCACACACGGTTTTTCGGAGATTGTTTGTGGATTGCGTGTGATAAAGTGCACATAGCGTGTGAGTGTGTGAAGGGCTGGAAATGCGTGTGTCACACGCCAAATGCGTGTGAGTTGGAATGTCTGATCATGGTCAGGTCCACAGCAATTTTGAGACCTTCAAAGAGCATTGAAAACAGCTACCTTCGTTTGTAGCTTAATTTCCAAAATACTACCAGTGTAAGGTTTAAAAGTCTTATTTGCAGAGAGAAATTTGGATTCAAAGTTACATGACACCAGAGTGATGCATTAATTTAATGCAGCTTCCTGCAGTCACAGTTCCGAGAAATTCTCAACTGTTCAGAGGCAGGAATTTAATTAAGTGAACCGGGAACAGTGTTCAGTTGATATAGATATGATTATTAAAGTATCTTAAAGTGAAGGTTTTCCTACCAAGTTAGACTCAGAGCATCCCCCATCAGAACTCGACATACAGCATCTCTGAATAGTAGTTGGTTGAATTGATCCTTTCTTCAACACATCACTGCTACCAAGTCCTGGGAGATGCTTGTTTCCATGGAAACACAGAGATTTCAACCCTCTTCTCAAAGAAATACTACTTAATCTCTCTCTCACAAAAATGTGACTGGAAGATCTGGCACAAGGAGTGTACTTGCTACAAACTGATGACACAACTCGCTGCATTTTGAAGTAAATTTCCTGTTTGATATCTAAAATCCAAGTGTTGTTACAATTGACTCAATGCTTTTGATAACTCTTCAATCTTCTGAATTTTTTGTTAAGCAATTGTATCCACAGGGAGGGGTTGTTTGGTATATTAGTTATATAGGAGTACAATAGCATGTGTATATATACTGCAGGTGTGTAGTACCTATGCATTCTGCAGGCTTGTCCTTGACGGTATCTTATGCTTGGTCATTGTAATTGTCAACTAAATCAGCAGAGCATTGCAGACCTTGCTCATGATTTTGTTGACCTTGAGGCAAAAATTGAAAAAACCTGTGCCATGGACCTGGAAAATAAACATGTGGCTATTTATAATTGGTATAGGGTAGTGTATGCAAATAGTGAAATGCTTAGACTATGGACATTTCACCATCAATGGTTATAATTCCATGGGTTTAATATAGACTAACAAGATATAATATATATGTAAAGCCGGGGGAAAGGATGCTCGGTGGTGACATTCCTGGGGGGTGGGGTGATATGCGAGCTCCGGGTCTCTGCCGATGACGACAAGAATAATTGACGTACACGTTGGTTTTAGTACTAGTCCATGTATGTATTTTACCTGCTAGAGTGTGCTCTGACACCGACTAGCGAGCTCTACGTAAAAAGGAAAGGAAAACAATGTCTCATAAGTAAAAGCCATTTACAAATAAGTTAAAAGTGAAAATCTTAATACAAGAATAAGGAACAGCATGGCAAACAATTAAGTAAGACACTTAAATAAATGAGAGTAAAACTAAGGGACGGTTACACTGAAACGAGAATGTTCTTATAAAAGTTAATTAGGTATCTTAAGTACTCCTTTAATAATTAAATACAGCGACGGCTCCTTTAACTACGTGTGGTCATGTGACCAGGCACAGGGTGAACATTAATTAAGTTCACAATTCCGATTAGGAATTAACTTTAAACTAATTATTGCAAAGCAAATACAAATGCCTGTTATTCACCTAATAACGATTTGTTGTCGGTTAATCACCTTTTAACCATTTAACCTCAACTTGTAACCTTTAAAAAATGGCTCTATAACAATGGTTGCATATTAGCTAACTTTCCAAAGTTATTATTAAAAAGGTGTACATATTTCTTAGTAAAAGAATTTAATCTCTTATGAAAACCTAAGAGAAGTATCCAACATTTAGTTAAAATAACCTCTCTGTACACATTAATAACATGTCAATAAAACAACTCGGCCTCAAGTTCACATTGACGTAACGAACATGAGTAAAGAATATTACATCTAACGACTCATGGGCGCGGCCATCTTAAATACAAGCACTTCACTAAATGAGGGCGCTATGCAAAAATATAAGTTACTATGACGTAAGGTCCCCTGTTAAGGCTACAATACAATTTGTTCATGTGCATACGTAAATTACGATCTTAGGAACCACTGAGATAATTAAGTATAGAGACATAAGATTATGATAAAGGTTCATAAAAGGTTCTGGAAAAGCACTTATACTATTATTTACGAACTCTTAACTCTGCATTTTACAGTAATATTGAATTGAAAAGCTAAGAAGTATGCTGAAAGGTTAAGCCTAGGCTATACTACTCAGGCAGTAGCCTACCACTGTAATAGTGTTAATAGTACAAATAGGGCCAAACGTGACTCTGAACTTGATCACGAGTAACGGAATCAAATCGATATATTATGAATTAAAGAACCTTCGATTGCTTAAAAGATATAAAAAGAAGAGAAATTATATAATTACCTCATAGAGCTATTAAAGACACAACTTCAATTGCTGCAAAAGCAGACAAAAACGTAGTAAAAGGTAAATAGAAAAACTTCGATATGCTGTGCTAACTAGTGAAAGTGTTGTAAATGTCTAAGAACAATGGGCTTCAAAGCTTCCCCAAGCCCTGACGGGTCTCCCAATCTAAACGGAAGGGTTTGACCAGTTCCGGTGTCCAAATCCTAAGGCAGGCCAGCTATGCCAAAAGGGCATGGCTCTACATACTCCCCTGCTTAAATTAGGTTTGTCCTCAAACCAGAGACTATTACAAGTAAAGTGAAAAGTGAACATAGCTACTAATGCTAATTGAAAAGAAAATAATTTACCTACATATAACTTATTGAATTCGTATGAACATTGTGTATAGGAAGTTACATACTTGGCTAAATTTGATGTGATCTTGAAGCAGATAGGGAGCTCAGCTTGTAAAATAGCACTTGGACAGTTGATCGATCTACAATTACATGGTTCACGTTCATTGGCCTATCAAGGTACAGTTGCCTACACATATCCAAGTTGAATGGGAAGTTATTTAGTATGTTATACCATGTATATGGTATGTTGTAGCATGAGGAGAGAAAAGGAGTTGGTATTCTTCTCTTTAGACTACAAGCGTGGTGATACCATTCCAAAAAAATAGTAATAATAAAATAGAGAGGTTTAAAAATTTGCAAGGGTTCTATATATTATTATTTTTCTACTCGAATCTGCGTAAGATTCCCCTGAGGCTATCAGGATGAATTCTATTCTAATCGAAAGCTATGGCCACCTTCTGACACATCCAGTTTATACCCCCATTATGATAGGTTACTATGGTTACTAAGAGAAGAAACAGCCTTGCAAGACTAGTGCAGCAAAATTGGCTTTTGGGGAACTTTTTTATCTATCCCCATTGAAATGCTCCCAAACTCTTTTCACTACAAACTACACTGATGGAAATCAGAAGGATTAAAATGTGACTCATATTTTGCCATTGAAGGAGAGCTGAGAAATCATGGATTTTGAATCATTTTTTTAGGGATTGGTTACACAGTGTATCCGCCAGCAAAAATAGTAATAAAATAAATACTCGCTATGTTCTGTTTTTTTACCTATAAAATTTTAAACGTGGTTCTAGAAACCTTTTATGGATGACTTTTGTCAGAATTTTAGACTTGATATGTCGTGGAAAAAAAAAAGTTAGAGGGTGAGTAAAGCTATAGCTGTTCCAGTTTTAGTGGTATGCACCTTTAAACTCCGGAATACTCCATTAAAAGCTATTACTGAATGGTGTAGGCCTTAATGTTCATGTTAATCTCCCGTTTTATTTTTTTAAATTATAATAATTCAGCCAAAATATATTCTTTTAATTTCATAAATGACAACAGAGCATCCTTGGATGAATGTTTAGTTGTTTTGATCTATAGTTGAACTACATGCTTGTTCAAAGTGAAATAGAAGGTCATATATACATACTGGCAAGAAATTCACGGTACGAGGATTTTACAAAGTTTCTGGTATGAGGTTTGAAGCTTAAAAGCATGAGTATTATAGAACAATGAAAGTATAACCACATTCATAGACCTTGTAGTTGAGGGATTTCCCAGTCAGAGTCAGAAACATGCAAAGATTAAATCCACACAATATGCTGTGGAATGATATATCCTCCTCCCCTTTAACCACTGCACCCCTCCCTCCCCCTCCCCCCCCAAAAAAAAATCAGGTCACTTAACATAGTTGTTATCCACCACAGTTAAAATATATTATTTGTCATTTTTAATACTCTGCAACAGCAGTCCATTTGTAGAAAATATCAAGAAATACTTTTGTGATTTATCATCAATGTTATTGTACTAAACTTAATGGAGCAATGCATTGTCATACAGTTTTTGACAGTCATTAGTGACGATATCATGCTAACATTCAGGGAGCAATACAGAATATTTTAATTACCGCTCTTAAAAAGATTTGTTTCCGTTCTTGCTTTTGACTCAACAGTATCTTGGAACACTTCTCATCGTCCAACAATTCATCGAGCAATTCCTGGAGACGGCTCTACCTTACCTGGTGCTGAGGTTCTGGAGAGGTCACAAGGAACTGAATGGAGATGCAGCGCTATCCAAGAAAACTGATGAAGAGAACGCAAATTTGGAAGATGCCAGCAACAAACAAATCGCAGAAGAACAGGGCAAGATGGATATTTATCCAGTAAGAGACTGCAATATGGAGAACTTCATTTTTTTTTTCCTTCTTGATTTGCAGGGGAAACAAGTAACCTTTAATAGGTGATTAAGTATTAATGTGAATTTTTCTTGTATTAGGTAGAGAGCCTAGAAGGATTGTCTGTCAGCTGTCTTTACATAAGCTTCTTCGAAGGCAAATTGACAGGTTGCAGAAAATTCAAAACTTCATCCAGTTTGAATATTTATGAAGATGGAAGTTACCTGTCTCACAACAACTGCACTCTCTAGTTGCCATATCTAGAGCCTCCTTTCAGCACCCACCTCTCCCGGTGACACTCGAGACTTGGTATTCAGAAATTGTTGGTGATATCTTTATTAGGATCCAGGGTTCCTGTTTGTTCTTTCACCATGAGCAGATTGAGTAGGCAGCCAAGAGAATCTACCTGTCCCATATGGAATATATTGGTCTGCCTGTCCCATATGGATATCTTGGTCTGCCTGTCCCATATGGATATCTTGGTCTGCAGTTTGAATTGTACCTGGTAGCAGCCTATATAGCCTATATTGCAGTCATGCAAGGGATAGGACCATCTTCTTCTCGATCCTCCCGTTTGCAACAGGGCCTGCAATCTACTTCTGCCCCTTGATCTTTCAGAGCCCAGTGGCGGTCGGACTGGGCCCTGCCTCCAGTTCCTGGTCATTGCCAATTGGCATTGCTGGGGCTATTTATGTCTGGGACCTGACTTCACAGCCTAGGTGGTTACTACATATGGTTGATCAGTATCATTACATAGGTTGATAGTACATTACTGTGTTGTCCAATCTTCTGCCATGTTAAATTTTCCATTATTCATCATACATCTGTTTTTTGGTAGCTAATTTGCATATTTAATGACCACCCACAATTGATTTACATATATTACCAACTGCAGAACAATTATGAAGTGTAAGTTTCTCTTTCCAGGATATTTTAGTTTATACCCACAAACAGAGATTTCTTCATTAAACTACATACATCCTAACCTGATGATTCTTAAATGGTGACATGTTTGACTTATTCTCATTTATTGACAGGGAACCTTTGATGACTATCTGGAGCTGTTCCTGCAGTTTGGCTATGTCTTCCTCTTTTCAGCAGTGTACCCACTGGCTGCTGTGTTTGCCTTACTTAACAACGTGATAGAAGTGAAGAGTGACGCCTTTAAACTTACCAAAGTCTGCAGGAGACCGTTTGGACAAGCAATGGCTGATATAGGAACTTGGCAGGTGAGAATTATTATTTATTTTTATTTTTGTATTATTATTATAGAAGTGAAGGTAATTGCAAAGCGGGTTGCACCCTACCCGACTGAATGTGGAATTGAATAGAGAAATATTTATATAATCATGGGTGACTTGGGGAGTGTGTGTTTTTTTGTCCGACTACAACTAATCGATATTTAGTCAGTTTTAAAGTCACATTGGATCCAGTAGGTGGTAAGGTGCTGCTGTGTGCAGTTCATGGTCACAACTTGTTGCGATTGACCTCAACAAACAAATGTCATTGAAACAAAGACTGTCATTCCGTGTGCATTCATCAGTTGTTCAGTATGCAGGTGCCAGTAGTACAAACAGCAGTCTAGACATGTTTGGGTCTTCTTCAGTCAGTCAGTTAGGCAGTGTGAAGTCATCTTATGCCAGAGGTTGTAGCCATTAACCGCCGGTTACTCACATGGTGGTCCGGTCAAAAATATATTTGACTAATTTGAAATTACATATTCAACGTTAAAGGATGACATTAGCTAGAGTGTAGTTTTCAAGAAAAAAAACAATTTAGAGAGCTTGTATCATTTCTGCAGCTTTTAAAAAAAAAAAAATTCAAGATCATAGACATTTAAAATATGTTTTACATCTGGAATGTTCCACTACTGTTATATTTATGTTTACTCCTCAGTGTGGGTGTACATGTTAATGTTAATTAATCCATTGTTTTATAAATTTCTAGTATCTCACCCAAAAAATGGTCCTTTAAAGCAGCATTTTGCGTTCTTTTCTATGTTTTTTCTCAACCTCACTGATTCCACGATGCCATAACGACATACATAACTAGCTTATCTATTCAAATCTTACTTCAAATGGTGGCATAAAAGTCGAAAAATTTACAACTTTCAACTTTGTTTTTCTCGAAGATATTTTCCGTTGGAATCCAAATAAACCTCGCCCATAATATGAATATTTCAAAGCTACAAACGTCATTGGCCAATACGTAATACAACACCATGCTTGATTTGTGTAGATTGTCTATGGCAGTTGTACCAGGGAGCTGTTAGAGTCCAGCTCGCTGGTTGTACCAAGTTACCAACTCGACGTTTGAATCTTTTTTTTAGCAACGGCTCATAACTAAACCTGCATCTCTGATTGGTTGGATTCAAACAAGTGGGTTGGGGGAACTGTATGCGATTAATATAAAATGTGGAATTTGTCGGTGGACACTTTTCTCATTATCTGCAAATGTCCTTAATTACTTGCCAATTAACGCTTTTGGCAGGGGAAAAACTTGGCTAAAAAAATTGAAAACGGCTACAAAACGCAAAATGCTGCTTAAACTCATGTGAACAAACAGAATGACATCCAACACCGTTTTGTTTTTGACAAATTTGTAATGTACTGAAAAGATGTTTATTTGAGGCTAGCATGTCTTGTTTTCCACATTGAGTTTGGTGTTGCATATGCGGAACTGACAGAATGCTCTGTTGTTTAGATTACTTAGTCCAGCCACTCTAATTAATAAACCTCAGCTGGTTAAAGGGTCATTTCTCAAAAATTAAAAACTGGTACAGAAATACCACCTGAACTGCTAGCAGTGTGTTTTTAACAGTCTATAACATATCACAATTAATCTGGTGCCTTAAGTCCCCCTTCTAAGGAAACCATTGAGATTAAATAAATTTAATCAGTGTAGTATTTATATGACTACATATGGATGTATATATATGTATTATATGAAATCAAAATGCATTAGTGTGATTCCTATCGGCATAGTTCACTCTGCTGCTCACACATGAATTTGGTGATTTTTTTTTTTTTTTTGGTGATAATAATAATAATTTGCATTCCATATACCATTCTCATTTGTAGGTGACATTTGAAATAATGGGCATCATCGCTGTCTTGACCAATGTTGCCTTACTGGCCATGTCACCAGAGGTCCAAGAACTAGTATCCCATCTCAGTACAGCAAAGTTTATTTTACTTTTTGTGGCTGTAGAGGTATGGACCATGACTTATATAATTACAACATTGGAGATTGAACTTTTATGTACAATTCCCTGTACCTCTGCTTAAAATGTGAAGTACATGTCATCATTAAACCCACTCTACCTTTTTTTGAAACAAACGTAAAGTACCTCCCCATTGTCCAGCACTGCAAGCATTAACAAGCTAACTATTATTGAGGGTGTAGTAGTAGTAGTAGTATAAATCCTGTCAGGATCACAGCTGTGCATTCTGTGATCATTTCCAAATTTGCAAATTGAGTTTTAATTAATTTCATGACCTAGTCAGACTGTGTGTAATTAATTTTCTTGCTTTGAGCTTTTCATCAAGTTCCATCAAGTGCTCATTATTTACTGCTAAAACCTAAACTTCATTGAAAACCTGTAAATCCTGCCTAATACTGCAATATTGCAGGTTAGGGAGCCATGCAGTGGCTCATTTGAAATCATGTCTGTGTGATTTAATCGAATGACTTTCTCTGGTTTATCAAGCCTTCTTTTGTCCAAAAGTGCTGAAAGAAATTACAAATCAGGTGTGCTCATTCTGTCATTGATAAACAACATATCACAAACTTTGCCAAAAGTTGTTGAGAGTGAGCAAAGAAAGCTGTCTTTTGATAACAAGATTAAAGATGTTTCATAAAAAGTTTCCCCTCACAAGTTTCCTGAAACTTGTCATGTTTAATTCATATAATCTTGACAGGGTGTGGTTTCTTTACGTTCCCCGCCTCTTCTTCCTCCAGCATGTCTTCCTGGCTATTAAGGCAGCCATAGCCATCCTCATCCCTGACTTACCAGACTGGATGGAGGAAGAGCTTGCCAAGGAGGAGTACCAGTCCAGACATGCCCTGAACCAAAAGGTAAAATACTTTCTTGTCCTTTATAAAAGTAATATGCTCTGGCAGACCTGTATTGAGTCTGTACTTTTAGTCTAGCATTGTTACAGGTTGTAATTGTCCTCAGACTTGCGGATCTGTGCTTGTCTTCTTGCTTGGGATATTTTCAGCAGTAATCAAAAGAACAAATTCAAGAGTGTTGTACACGTGCATCGAGCCATGTACTCATACTTAAAGTGAACTTACACTTATACTAGTACTCAGATTATACTTGTACTAATACTACAAACCTGTGCTCAAAACTCATCTGCCAGGTAAAGACATAGATGGACATCCTGTGGTATGTCGGCCACATGTCTCAAGATGTCCTGAGTGGGGAATCAACATCTGTTTGGACAGTGAATGATGTTTAGAATTTTGTCTGAAGTAAAGACATTGCAATTTATTTCTTATATAATTCCAGGCTGTCTTTTGTTATCGATCTATTATTGGCAGCAGCTGGTATTAACTGTTATCTGTGGGTTTTCAGAGATCACTACCCTTCTTTACCTAAAATTACAAACTCAATATCCTGTCAATGGTAACAATTTACCCACAATGATAGCTACAACTTCATGTGCGTGGTTACAGTGAGGCCTCCACATTAAAGTCTATCAGATTCAGTCATGAAAGTAAAATGGTCATCTCAGCTATCAGTCCACGAATAAAGGTAAATGCGATTAGAAAATTTAAAAAATATAAATCTATAACCTCTCAAATTTCTTTTCACTTTTATTCCTCATGCAGAAAGCAGCAGAAATGGAAATGAGCTTGTCCGAGGAAAAGAAAGACATGTGATCAACATATAATTAATATTAATGAGAGACAAATTTCATCTCAACTGAATATTCATGAGAGAAAACATCTCACTTTAATCTGGAATTTTGGTAGCAATTAATATTTATTTCTAATATTTTTATAAGGCATTTCTCTACAATTCTTTTCAATAATACAACTTTTTCTATTTTCTTTCCATGATACCACTTTCTATATTTCTTTCTTAAAAGATATTAGATTAACTCATTTCCTCAATCGCTGTGATTTGCTGTAAAGGTTTCACGGCATGCTGGCTTTCTTGTGTCTTTTTCTTTCATTCTAACGGTGCTTTTATGGGGTTTTGTTCTTGATAATGTTACAGGGCATTCTTGTCATCTACATCCATGCTTTATATTTGTAAGGTAAGAGTTAAGAGATCAAAATTTGGTGAAAATGTAGTAGTAGAGGCTACATAACGAGAATTTAATTATCACCATACTATAAGTAGCTGTTTTGTCTTTATAAGAAGTAGTCTGCCTAATATGCAAAAACAAAGAAACATCACCTGTTGTTTGTCTAGAAGTTTAGTTTTCAAACAGATGATTAATACCTCAAGAACATTTACAACTCACACTTATCAATAGTAAATGTGAGGTGAATGTATGGCATAGTGTTTAGAAGTGATGAACCACACTACACCACAACAATTAGGTTCTTGGCTCAAAACCTAGTGAAGGACTGAAATTGCTGCTCTACAGTGTCATTGAGTGGAGTCTTCCATTGCTCCATGGATGGGTGAAGTGGCCAGCATCATGATTCTCTAAACACTTATCATAAAGGGTTTGGTATATACTGGTAGTCATCAACAAGGCAAGGCTTGGCATAAACCAGTAGTTATCCAAGATCATCACATGACCAATGGAAACCAGAAGGCAATCCATGGAGTTGCAGATCTCATGACAAAGATTTGGTATTTGACGGCTGATGGTTTCATCACTCTGATTCAAAAACAAGATGATTACCCATCATATGTTTGGTAGTGAACCAAAACTACCCAGAAGGATGGTGATGCATCCTGTGTGGCCATGTCATGATGAATAAACTCTGGCTGTGGATATGTCCATTGGGACTAGAAACGTCAGGGCAGTAGTATGTTTGCCAAGTGGGTGGGTTGAGTATAATGTATCACATTTCCAAATAACAAGAGACACCGGCAGTGTGCATCAGTTCTTCAGTGGTCAAACGGTAAAACTGAAGTTCACAGAATCTCGTCACCTCTTCAACTCAGATAGAGCAGAGAGGGCAACATTGCACATACAATGTGCCTGTTACAATAAGATCGTGTCGGAATGTCTGTACAAGAAAAAGCCTCAGATAAAGAAATAGTGTGATGATGACCTAAAGGTTACACAATAGGGCATTGATATATATTGAGGTGACTAAAGCGAGTGAACAGAACATATTAAAGATATGTGCAGAGGTAATACAACATGAGTTTGAATATTATCAAATCTTCATAGTAACACCGGGGCCTGTGTAAAGCACACCTTGTCTACTCTCTTTTAGTGTCCATGTCCATGAAAGACCATTAATATTGGTAATCATGTCACTCTAATTCAGAGATGGTTAAAGTGAACAATACAGATCATTTAGGTCAGAACCCATCTGACAGCGCCCTCTATTGAGACAATGCTGGAGAGCCCCTTGTATAGTTTGGATTCTATAGTCCAGCTCGCCCCTCATTTATTTCAATATATTTATGAACAGTGGCGGAGCTAGGGGTATTGGTCAAGGGGGGCGAGAATGGTCTGTAGGGGCGCTTTCAACACTAAGTGGAGCACCACCACAGGTTGGCGCGGAGCGTACAGAAATTTTTGAGTAAAGATACTTCCTAGATAGCCGGAAATGACCCTTTCCTGGCCTTGCTAATTTGCAGAAACGAAGAATAAATAGGTGTCATCGCCAACAAAATGTGACAAATGTCAATAGGTAGATGAGAGCGCAATAAAAAAGTAAATAATCGCGAATAAATAAAAAGTGGTAAAATGCTGAAAAGGGCGCCAGCAGTCCATTTGAGTCCGTCAGGGGGGGCATCCGCCCCCCCCCCCTGACTGTATGGACGCTCCGCCACTGTTTATGAAGGCATGCAATCAGATTGGTGGAGTATAGGCTGAGAAAAAGAGGCTGGATACTATGTAAAAGTCAAATGAGTCAGAAACATCACTTTAATAGGATACAGGTGACTTTATATCAGCTTATGATATTGACTTGATACAGTCTAATGCTATCGTTGGCAACTCCCGATAAGATGTTAAAAGTTTATAGTGGTCATGCAACTCACATAGTTATGCTTCAGTGTAACATGTTAGATTGTTATTCATAGGCAATCGTTACAGTCTTCATACCAAGTAAAATCCTAAATTAATTAAGAATTGTTTGACAGTAGTTTTTACTCTAATCAGTAAATGCTGAGCCTGTCAAGAGGCTGGTATACATAGTCTAGTGTGAGTACAGGTTAATACATGACATTAAACTAGGTGAAGAATTATACTGGCAATGATATTTCAGACAACATTCCAAAAGATATGTAAGCTCACTGCTGTTGCAGACGTCTTACAGAAGTGGACATTTGTGATTTAATGTCACAATTAGTTAACATATTGGGCATATTCGATCAATTCTCAACACTCTCATTAAAATATTCCATTTTACAAATATATTTTTGTACTTTCACTGCATGTTTTTACTCATGTTAGTTACCATATCAACAGACCAGTTTACCTAGTCATGTATTATCAAGAGTGAAAAGTAAGTTTTGTCTTTGAAATCTCCAAATGTCGAGTACTCAGGTCAATGCTTTCTGTCATATGCATATTGCATTGTTATAATATCAGGGAAAAGTTTTCATATTAAATTTTATTTTTCAGCCCAAAAAAGAACAAATTATTTCATTGCTTGCTTTGATCAATTATGGCATATTAGAAGTACTCACTACAACATGTACAAAAGCAAATGACTCTAAATGTAACATAAAGGTTTAATAGTTTTTGTGCACAAAGAGCATATAGGTACTATGTATTTGGACAACGATCACACAGAGCATGTAGGTTCTATGTATTTGGAGCATATAGGTACAATGTATTCGCACAACGATCACACAGAGCATATAGGTTCTATGTATTCGGACAACGATCACACAGAGCATGTAGGTTCTATGTATTTGGAGCATATAGGTACTATGTATTCGCACAACGATCACACAAAGAGCATATAGGTTCTTTGTATTTGGAACATATAGGTACTATGTATTTGGACAACGATCACACAAAGAGCATGTAGGTTCTATGTTTTAGGAGCATATAGGTACTATGTATTCGCACAACGATCACACACAGAGCATATAGGTTCTATGTATTAGGAGCATATAGGT
>KN885344.1:103223-113349 GCA_000934455.1 Apostichopus parvimensis
TACAGTAATTTTGCTTGATTCATCCATTACCTGTCCTTTATGCTAAATTTCAAGAAATCTTGTCAAAGTTACAAATCCTTTTCATTTAAAACATAGAAATACGTCAGTGCTGTATCAATCAACAATCACAGTGATTAGTGGTAACATTAAGTCTAGCCCTCCGTGTGTACACTGTACCCAACTTAGTCAGTTTTATAAATTTCTGTTCAGACAACTATTAAAAATCAGCTTTGGCGGTCATCAGGTGTACGACTAGTTTTTTTACATCAAATTTGATAATATTTTACCTTTTAATATTATTGTTTTCACCCTTGATCACTCTGAAGTTACTGATACAAAACAAAATATACTGGTAGGCCTATGATCCATCCGAAGAGGAGTTTATAAAGGCCTTAAACTGGTGTCACATTCTCCATACTGACACATCTTCCCTTTAGTGCTCTGGTCCATATTGATCAGTCTTTGTAACTTTGTTACATTTTATGTTTGGACTTGTAACCAAAATTCCCTGTACGGACAATCAAAAGGTACACCCTGGTTGTTCAAGGCACAAGCAGAAAATAATCTTTAAAACTTTGCCCTGTATACTATGACTGTTCAGTCACCCTGTTTATGTGACGACTTTTTGACACATATAGAAATTAAGCTGCACGGGAGGAGCGTGGTGGAATCGGTCACGGCGATTTTCCAACCTTCACTGACAGAGTGAACACAAAAATAGTACACATGCAATTTGTTATTATGACAAATACTGACAAGAGAATAAAAATAGAAGAGAATATAAATCAAAGGGTATTTGATTTTATGATTGAGTCAATACAGAAAAGCTCAAAACATCTAAAATAGCTAAGCTTGTGAATACATTCAAAGAAAACCCACCTTGAAAAACAGAATACATGGCGTTGTCCACTGAGAGAAGTTTCTTTACAAACATGAAAATCTGTAAACCAAAAGTGAGATCAAATGTTAGTCTACTGTAGAAGTCCATCTTTCACCGGAGAGTGACAGACGATAGGAAGCAAATCCAGAAAATAAACAGATTAACAAATACATATCACAGCTCACAGAAACTGTTGACTTTTTCTTCTTCCAGGAAACTAGATAGTATGAAAACCTACAGATCACTAGATCTACACCAAAATATGCTAGGAAAGTCAAAATAATGGTCACTCAACTTTTTATTCACACATATTTTAAGCCAACCTCAAAGCAATTTTCCCCCACTGTTCCATTTTAATTTCTTACTTTAACACTCTTTAACATATGGCAGTGTTTGCAGGTTTCTTCCCAAGGTGAATACAAAAAAAAAGAATGGAAAAACACTTCCATTAACATTTGAAGGAATTGAGAAAATGGAAGAAATGCATCTAAATAATTTCATACAAATTCATAGTAATTGTAAATTAGCCTTTACTGAATGACAAGTCTAACAATCAGATCCTACACAGACTTAGGACATAACCTTGGTTTGCCCAAAGCACATATATAGTGCTGCCATGTAATCCAATCATCATGTTAACCACAAATTGTCAGACAACCGTGAATAACCCATGCCAACCAAAAGTAAGAATTCTGCTGATGAAGCTTCACTTAAACTTAAAACAGGTGAGAAGAGCCCAGTCTAGCTTGGTCAAAAAACCATATATCATATCAACTCAAATATATCACATCAAAAACCTACAAACCCAACCAGGAAACATGCATGAATTGTCTACATTTCCTGCTTTCAAGTCAACTATTTTGATTAACTTGGAAGGTAATATCACAATTTCTCATGAATTGTCTACATTTCCTGCTTTCAAGTCAACTATTTTGATTAACTTGGAAGGTAATATCACAATTTCTCTGACAGACTGTTTCCTGTTTGTCATTGATAATAGGTCAGTCATTTAAGTAGTATTAATGAAGTGATTTTACCAAATTTACCAGATATGTTCAAAATGTGATATATGCCATCGACCAGACTATGACACAATCCCAGCACACATTTATTTATCACTCCACAGGTCACTCCAGGGTGCAGCCGCAAACCAGCGTACCCAACTGTATTTACAAGTTATTCCCCAATTATACACCTGCAGAATGAAGTGCGTCAATGGAGAGTAAGTGCCTTGCCCAAGGAAACAACGTACTGACTTAGCCAGGACTCCGACCTGCAATCCTTAGACCGCAAGCCAATTGTCTAAACCACTTGATGACAACACTTACTTAAAGGAGTGAGTAGTTATAACTATTCTCTCTACCCATAAGTCCGTTGCCCCAGTAGGTTTGCTTCGTTATAACTAAGTATGAAGGTTACACAAGTTAGCCCATGAAAATTACACGTTCAAACATAAATCCAGGACAATGTTCGAGTAGATACTGTCTGTGGCATTAGAAGCAATGAAACCAAACATCTGGAAGGTTGTGGGTTCAAACCCTGGCCAGCTATAAGTAAGGTTTGTTCTTTCATCCAGGAAAACTCTTTGATTTTCTCATCTGAAATGGTCTTCCAAATATTAAAAAAAAAATTCTAAAACTAAATTGGATAGACACCTGACGTGAGGTGTAAGCTATTGGTCTAAGCTATTAGGACACCCCAGATGCACATGTGGTTTCCTACTGCCGTCAAATAACTTCTTTGACGTCAATATTTACAGACTGTTCAGGTTCATAACAAAGTCATATGGCAATGCATCATGAATGTTGAATTCTGTTGGGTTAACAAGCAATGTCTACACTTTATCACACTACGGCTAACCTATGTGCTAACCTGACTCCTCTGGACACACATGGCTGCAATGATTGACTCTATTAGTCAAAAAGTTTACACGTTCAAATTCCTGTCAAGTCAGATTTTGTATTTTGTTTCAAATTTCTTAAAATGAGAGTGGCTTCTATCCCTAGTCACCAAAGCAGAGACAATGTATGCACATGTACAGTACTGTAATGTCATACCTTTCTGAAAAAAACCTTTTAATGACCCCTAGGGTCAAGTCGAAAGTTCTGGGACAGTCAGCAGTTTCTTGGACAGTAGCACTCAAATTGAGGCTTGAAACAAACATCATAGCTCAATGCATAGAACTGAACAATAGTAGTGTGTCTCACCAACATATTGATATGAAATTTCTATAATTTCTGCATGAAGTTGACCTGTGAAAAAAACCTGGAATGTGAAGAAAGTTCATTTCATTACTGACACTTGTGGTCCTTTTTATCAAGTGTGCAAAAAACAAATCTAGAAGCAAAATGTGTCAGAAATAATATGCATTTTTAAGAAATCTCTGGAACACTAAGATTTTTGTGATGAAATGAATACTAAACTGTATTTTAAATAAACTTGCACCATCAAGCTTGATCAGGAGTTTAAAATGTATATATGCAAATTGTTAGAAACAACATCAACAGGTACAAATATTGAGCAATACTCTGCACACAGTAAATTTCCTCAAAGTATTTTTTATTTCCTTAAGTATTGTTAGTTCTATTTCCTTCAGTTCAAAATGTTTCCTTCAGTTCAAAACTTTCCCAACTAAAAAATTTTCTTCTCATGTATAGATTTTGCCCAAAGATTGCAAACTTGATGTCAAATTTTGTGATGTCCAAGAATTCCTGTCTCTCTCCGAGATCTCCCAAACAGATTTACAAAATGTAGTGGCTCTATCAGCAACATGCAGTACAGAAATGTGTTACCTATAAACAGGTAAGGGTTTAGAGGGGATTATCTAACCAAGGTAGAAGTTATTGCTGATCATTTCCATAGCATTCGAGATCTCCCAACATTACCCTAATGTATAATGGTACATTCCATCTTCTTCAGTTCATAACTAACATTTGTAGGCATCATACGTATGTATGTATGTATTTATTTTAGATCCTCCTGAAAGCAGGAACTGGCGAAGAAGCCATCATTGGCTTATCATAGCCGCAGGCTGACCGAAGTCAGTCTCTTAGGTTCATATTTAACGTCCATGATTATGAATTGTCAATTGTCAATAACTCTGAAACTGGACGACAAACATTAATCTTGGAGTGACTCGAACTTGGGACCTTATGATTGAAAGGCACCGACGTTAACGTAGGCCACGAATACAACTTCTTTCTTTCAAAGGTTATAGATTTTGTTTTTACCCATTTCCATACAACTTTTGAGTTGGCTAATTGGTCACTAGAGGTTGGACTTGATTAGTCATACAACAATTTAATTACAAGTTACAGTAGAATAATTTCTTGGTTTACGCTTGACATTGAAATTGTTGTAGGCGTTTGACCACCAGACAGCAGCTCTCGCGCATGGTTCTAATCTCAAACAATCTGACTTTAATCAAACTGTTCTTTTCAATTTGTACAGAGTTTGATTCAAATAATAGGTATCATTAATTTTGTTTGTTGGTCGAGAGACTAATATTTCTACTTGATTTACTGAGATTTTGACCAAAAAATGAATTGACCTTTAATGTTAGTATGCTCTTGCATTACCTATTCTGTTAGTGCTACTGTAGTGTAGACCTTTTACCACGTTATGATGGTATACAGAAAATTGGCAATAGTAAGGGCATTACGGTTCTTGTGAAGGATAGTTGTGATGACAATGTTGCTAATTTTGCTCACTGGTTTAGTTCTATCCCTACTTTGTTATGTCATGGTTTGACCAAATTACACTACTAATAGAAAGAATCATACTTGCAATTGGTTGGGTGTCAAACTGCTTGAAGCAAGGAAAACTACATGCATTAAAGTTTACTGTACAATTCCACTAAATGGGTGGAATAATTATCCAAAGTGCCTCAAGATACAAATTACAAACTTAATGTTTCCTTGTTTCACTGTGGCAATTTTGGTCGTTTTCATGAAGGCTTTAAATTGCGATTAAAAAGTGTTTATAATTTACTAACAAACAAGGCAACTACAGTTCCTAGTAATGTCATGCAACTTTAGGGGACATGTGAAGGTCCCCTACAGCACCACACTTAGCCTAACTTAGCCCTATGCATGTTACACAAGTTACACTTTGTACAGTTGTACTTGTAGGCGTAAGTCATGCATACTATTACTATGGTCACAATGTATCCGAAGTTAGGGGCCTAGGCTAGCTAACTTCATTTACACCTAACATTAGGCCCATGTTACTCCTCAGTAACAAAAAGGTACACTTAAAATAGCCTACAGTACTCAAGCCATACTAAATTATAAAGACATTAAGTTAGAAATAGAAAGACACTAAGTTAAAGTAGACATTCAGGCTAGTCACAAGGCTTAGGTTAGGCCATACCACTTCATTTTAAGACAAAGGTCAGTGATGTGTGAACCGATATTTTGTTCTTCTCTCTTTTTGTTAGTTCTCCCCGGTAGTGTGTGATCTTCGGAATTATTTGTAAACTTCTTTCTGTTCTCTTGTCGCTGACTTAAAATGCGGATCTGTTTCAACTTACGTTGCAGTGTTACTATGTTAGTGTTAGGATGTGACGAATACTACAGTATAGCTTCCTAGTCTCCGAATAACATGAAACGTACAGTACCAGTTTAGGTTAGTTTACGGCGGCCCAGAAAGAGCATTGTATGAAAATGAAAGAGACTGCTATAATTTCGAAATTACGACTTAGCAGCGCTACTTAGTTCTTTCAATGTTCTTTCTAGGCCTCCGTACAATATACACACTGTTTTGTGTTTTCTTACCTTACGCAAACATTGCGTGATCAAGTCCTTTCAGATATTTATGGAACGCCAAGAGATAACAATAGGGATATTTTTGGCTGATCTGATTGATACGTGACGTATGTCTAAGCCAATTACGATATCAATTTTTATGCGAAAGAACAGTTATCGCAAACAGTCAGGAAACGCTATTTGAGAGATATCGCAGATTTAATGTTCCTTCATACACATTGCAATGTTCATTTTCTTAAATGGAGGTGGGTTTGCATGTCACTATGGTGCTCTGCTCTAGAGCAGGTCCACTCATGGATCAAGTTCAGTCTTCAGCTGATACGATCTTGGGCAAGCCGTTTCATCTCATACCGCCTTTGAAATAATCCAACAATGACTATTTATTCGTCCTCTCGGTCGGCTGCCCTCAATTATATCCTCCACAACCGCCTTCAAGAATCCTTCTCCCCTCACGGTATGTCCCATGCAATCCCGCTATCTCACTTTTAAAACCTGAATTATATTCCTCTCCTCTCTAAACCATTTTTCTTAGCACCTCTTCATTGCTCTTATGATCTCTCCGGTTTACTCTCATCATCTTTCTCCAGACCCACAATTCAAACTTTCCAGACGCCTCTTCTCGGCAGTTTTAATTGTCCGCGTCTTTCAACCATACAGCACCACACTCCAAATCAAACACTTAGCCAATCTTTCCTCAGACTCAAGTCAACTTTTTTCATTAGGACCCTTTCTTTCTCTCATAAAGCAACTCTAGTTCTCATCTCCTTACTGCAATCTCCATTCTTCGTTAATATACTCCACATGTACTTGAAATGCTCTACTTCATCATTAGTTCTATTGCCAATTCAAACATTCATCTGAGCTTCATCTCTCCTGGAAATCCTCATCACCTTGTCTTAGTTTCATTGATTCTCATTCTAAAACTTTCTGCTGCTCCATTAATGGCATCTACCATTCTTTGCAGACTACTTTCTGTAGGTGGCGCACCCAAATTCAATGCTCCCATTGGCTTACACACTAAACTTGTCACTTTCCAAGGCCTCTAGAGCATAGGTAGAAGTTTTCAACTGTCCTACCCACCATATGATAGCTGATGGCTTGGGCTATCACAGCATATTCAACTTTTGCCACCATGACTGCTTAGATTTTGAGCTAGAAGAGCTTAAAGTTTAACATAGTGCTCCGCAACCCATCTGCCAGCTCTCTCTGCGGAATCTTCTCGTTTCATCCAAGAGAGGGGGGTGGGGAGGGGGGAGTGGAGTGAATTTGTTCATCACAAATATCTCTGTCAGATAAGCCAAACATGATGGTATAATTCAGTATAATTCATCAATTTAAGTTGTGTACGTGTGTTTGTAAAATTTACGCTAGTATCGCCGAGTAACTTAAGAACCATTACATAACATCCATATAGCATAAGTGTATTTACACTTGCTTTATTGATACATCTATAATATTTTGTGGTGTCGAGTATGTAGTGGTTCTAAAATACTTTGTTTCCTACAAAAAGTATCTTTAATTTACTCGAGTCCCTTGCTTTCAAACGAGTCCTTGCCTTGACTCGAGTCAAGTGACGGTCGAGTCCGGATCAAATCAAGTCCTTTTCATGAGATGATTCTAGCAAAGTAAAATCACTGTGGTTTGACGGCTCGAGAAATCAGGTCAAGTCATGTTGGGTTGCTGACTCGAGTAAAGTCAGGTCAATAGAAAATGCGACTCGAGTGAGATGAGACTCCCATTGATTGACCTGATTAAACTTACAATTGATTCACATGCATGTAGGGCGTTGTGAAAGCAGAACTGCAATGCAGTACAATTAAAATTCGGGATTTTTAAAGTTAATAGAACATGAAAAAGAGCAAGAAATTGTTCTCTTTGTTTTCATTTTCTAAAATTTCCCAGTCTATTTTCTATTATTCATTTACTAATTTAACTGAATAAGAACTGTTTTAAATTTGTTGAATTCCTTGAGTCTGAGCCTTCTCGAAACAACTCCCTTAAATTTGAAAAACACGTGAAGAAGTTTGTAGAAGCACACGAACTTTAGCTTTTGTTCTGAGTTTAAGTAGTGCGACCTCAGTTTGATTGTTTGCGGTCGAGTAACAAACTGTCTATTCATTATTGAAAAAACCGCAAAAATCTTCAAAATTATCGCGTAACATACTTGGTACAAGATATGTCATTAATATCCGACCGGATATATTTTCTTGGTAAATATTGTAGGACTGGACAATATATGCGGAGGGGAGGGGATGGGGGGGGGGGGAGATAATATTAATTGTTACACCGGCGTGAGCGTGTACTGGCACTAAAGTATACGGTAGGGCCCTTCAGTTATGCACTTGCAGTTTATTATTTCGCATGTGAGGTATTGCGAACTGAACTACATTACAAAATCGAAAGCTCATGCATCGATCAGATTGGCTGAACAGTTGAGTCTTTTTTAGCACATAAGCCATGGTACGCATAGCCAGGAATGCTGAATGAGTTGGAGGGGCACCAACGACTTATGAAGGGGCACAAATAATTGAAGGAGGGGTACAATACGCTATTCTGCAACTTGTGAAGTTTGTGTAAACATTATGGTAATTATGGTGGCACAGATGGGGAACGGTACAGTCTGCATGGGGGAAGGGGGAGGCTCCTATGCTCGGCCTGGCCTGAATAACCCATCTAGACTGTCTTTTGTATGCCTAATAGGAGAATATTTGCTATACTATATGTAGGTATATGGTACTATATTGGTGACCGCGATCATTACAACGAATGTAGATCAAAACAAAGGCTAAATTAATATTTAGCGGAACAGAGATTCTAACGTTATCCTCAAAAGTATGTATTCTAACTGACCTTACATTCCAGAAAATAAACATATTTTAGACATAGCATGTCTAATTAAAAAAAACTTAAATGTACAGAACAATGACCAGCTTACAAAAAGTTTCAATTATTTTTTGGACCCTGACATATCAAATCTATGATAAATAATAAATATGATATAGATTTAAATGAAAAGTAGTAGCCAACTTTCCTCCAGTGAATTTTCCTTAGACAAAATTGACGTGTTTCTGAATATTGGAATACCGTACTTATTATGGTCGGAAAAATAATAATAATAATAATAAATTAAAAACTTGACAGAAAAGGAAAACACAGAAGTGTCTGATTATAAATATTTTGACTAGCTGTTTTTGCATTTTTGCGTCATTATTTTTCTTTCAGTTTGCCCACTATACGAATTTCGTTTCTACAGTATTTAAAGCAAGATTTATATATAACTTAATTACAGGAATTACACTTGCCCCAGTGAGTTGAATTTTATACTGGACTTTTATACAGGTAAGTATACGTATCGGTGGTGGTTGGAACGACAAGAGTGAGGGATTGCTGTGAAATATGCGAGGGTGAGGAGGGGGGGGAGTATAAAATATTGTCCTAACAGAACCGTCAGCACCTTCTAAATTAACAAGACATTTTGGATAAGTGGAAGGTACTATAAGCTACACATACCTAATTTTAACCTAATCAAACAAGTCGCCAGCAAATTAATACGATATGAATCACTCAATTCAACATATAAACTGTTAAAAAGGTGAACGGTGACGCAATGATGACGTCAATGACTCAACAATGTTTTCTTATATGGATTGGGGATCATCTATAATACAATGAAGTTAGCGAGCTGGTGCTTTATCGCGCAGTGACATTTATCACGCCTGGTTCACTTGCATAGGCTCTAAAGAATTGATATCGCAAGCAGGTGACTTCGCGCTCCAAATTAAGACTTCAAAGACATTTTTAAAAGTCCCGACAAGGTGCTGAAGCAGGCTTCATTCATCGAGATTGCGTCTCGCTCCTGTCTGACAATAAAATGTCACCAGCTATGCTTGTTCTACGGCACTCCTATATATCCTATCACGTGAGCATGAATGCAGTGTTTATAATGTCACGGACGATTTAAGAATCTTCCCGCCTTCTATAGTGTTGTTGACGCCGTCACTTTTAAAGATGGCATAAAATGCAAAACGGCGTAAACGTATGAACGCACCAATCGAGCGTGTAATACCAGCGTCGCTCAAGCCAATGATCAAAGAGATCGCCGGTTAGCCGAATTGACAGGTCTTTGACAACCAGTCGTTTCCTCATGTTACGAGATATCAGGCTTCGCATGAATTGCGAAAGGCGAAGGGAATAAGTTGCCACATGTCAGGTAGGCCTATATATCAACGACGAAGAGGGATTCACAATGGCTCCGTGAATAATCGACTGTACTTACGGGTAATGTCAGCCAGCACGTTCTTTTCTTTCCCCTGAATGTGCAAAAATACGAAGTTTCATGATCCTTGAATATTAATTCGGTATACGGTACGTGTTAGTATTTTGTTTTGTTCTGTCGAGACCGTAAGTCAGCCAATGTACATATCTCATGCGTAGGTCATATATAAGGTTCATAATACGACGAATTTTGTATTAAAAAAAA